>JAEIFU010001180.1:0-78578 GCA_018904235.1 Lordiphosa stackelbergi | reverse complement strand
TCGCTCTTGGAAATAGTTTACTTCATATTCCAAGTTTAATTATAAGAATTTCATACTCCTGAACCAATACGAATAGAATAAGATTGCTTAAATTTACGCTTAACAGTTATGAATTTAGTGAATATACATTAAAAGGTAAATATATGTACGAGAAAGGGTAATTATATATGAGAAATTCTTTTACCTATAAAAGCTTAGCTTTGAATCGAGTGTACTTCAGGAACCACTTTTAAATGTTTAAAATTACGAATTTCGATTAAGAAAATAACACCAAGTTGTCATTTAACGTTGAGGAATCAATTCTCTTTAGTAATTTGGCCAATGATACGACTTACGTGAAAGATGTTTCTTGTGGCATGATCAAACGAGGATTAAATTAGTTAGGCGTCTGCAAGGCGATGGTTTGAGCTCAAATCAGCACGATCTGTGAAAGCAAAGACTTTAGTATATAAGTTCATTTTCTTTGGCCGCTACAAAATTTCAACGCTAGTGTATCAAATAAGCCATAAAAGACCGTCACATTACCTGAACAACTTTTGGTATTACTTTAACATACGACTGTCACGGAGACACTATCTTAACCTGACCCAACTAATGTTAAAACAGCTGATTTTCACTCAAGGCCTAGGGATGTTGTTCCTCATGCTGGTGCACGGTGAATGAATGAACGAGAATAGGACTGCTCCGGTTGGAGACGTTTGGTTGGTAAGTAACAGCGATGGCTACACGAGTGCAAGCTGGTGTTGAATGCTGATAGTGTCGCTAGCATGGACATACGGACGCCACTTTGAATGTCTTCGCCGAAGGAATTCTTAGTCAGCTCTTTGTTGAACAGACGGAGGCTACAGCATACAGTGATTCCTATTAATAGGAACTAAAACCATGTCGTCCTCTTAGTTCAAGCGATTTTGTTTAACACGTAAATTCTTGCGCGCTAACACCGGTGCATAGCTTAGCATAATTATTGTGCCACAGCAGCCGCTGGCTGCACACCAAGCCGCCAAACGGTTGCTCCACGTGATGCAGATTTGACAAAACTTTAGTTGAAATTATGGTTTCCAATTCAAATAGCAGAGTAATGCTCTTAGCAAACGGGTCAAGCCGATCACGTGGCAACAGGTTCTGATTTAATTATAATTTTGATTTAGTAAGACTTTAACTATGCACACCTATTCCGCTAGAGATCCAAAATTGAAAAGAAATATGAAATGAAAGTCGGCGTCAGTCATGCTACTGCTGCCTTTGAAAGCTCTTCAAGCAACCGGATCCTTCCACACCTTTATATGTATAGAGTTGCCACCTCGGCTAAAGTGCTCTGTTAATGGACAGACCGCCTTAGGCCTGTCTGCAAATAAATTTGTGATAATTCCTATCTAACAAGGCAGCCGTAACAACCACTGATCTAAAACTAAGTTAACACAGGCAAATAATTTGACAAATTTTTAAAAATTTTGTCTTAATAGCGATAATTGCACATTTTCGACTTAAAACATAAACTATGGTTCCATTCACTTATAATTTGATCAAATATGGCCAAGAAGTTCACCAATTTGTTCAATTTAGCTAAAATTTTCTAAAAATTTGTCAAATTATTTGCCTGTGTGAACTTAGCTTAACAAGGTGCTGCAGTTGCTGGTAAAATAAATGGGCTCAGTACTGTTTACTATTGATAAGCCTAATGATTCCATTTCGGACAGAATAAGTTTTTCGGTAAGCATGTTGCTGTTTAGATCAACAGTCAAAATAACATTGGATACCTCATCCTTCATAGACTTACAAATATCTGATACACACCGTTTAAGCGATCTCACACCACTGTGCCAAAAATTGCTTTACATATATTTATTTAAAACATTTAATAAATATTAAATTTACAATTCATTTATTGCAAAATCGATTTTGTTTAATGAATCTTACACAACTAAATACAAGAAATCAGTCTTTACAAATTAATTGTAGTAACTAATAAATAAAAAGAAGTAGAAGCGTTTTAAACATTTGCTAAATAATAATTATTATAATAAGAGCAGCACAAAATATATAATACCAAGTTGTGAGCAAAATGAAATTGTAGTTAAGGTATGCTTCTTGGTGGACTTTTAAATTTGGTTCAACATTTTTAAATGTAATAATACCGCGCATCTCTTATTGTCCACACAGCGTTTACCAACACTGGCCCGGAACAGCTGCTTCTTGATTTCACAACAAATGTGAATGTTGTCTGCTACATTTTGCTCGAATTTGTTTCGTTTTCTATATACAAATTAGTATTATAATCGACAGAATGCCAGCCAAAAGGAGAACTGCATCATCGGGAGCATCCACCAGCAAAGTGGCAGCCGCCGAATCGCCACAGAGTCCACAGTCAGATGATCCGGCATACAAAATGAAACGAAAGAAGAACAATGAGGTAAAAGTTAACACAAAATGTTGCTGTCCCAGATGGGCGTAATAATAGAACCAAATTGATTTCAATTCTTAGGCCGTGCAACGCACACGCGAAAAGACGAAAAAATCAGCGGAAGAGCGCAAGAGGCGCATTGAAAAACTAAAGGAGGAAAACACACAGCTAAAGGTGAAAATTCAAACGGAAAAGAAACACATTGACACGCTCCGCGAACTGATCATCAAGGGCGAAAAGAGCGAGGATCACAATCGCATTATACAGGAAATATTAGATGGACCCGATTCGGACGAATTGGAGGATTGAACATGACCAACGAGCAATTGCTTTTAATTTACTTAATATTATTCACATATTTTTAAGTGTGTATACTAACCGTCATAAACGTCTAGTTTCTCCATGTGCAGTGAAAAGACTTCATCCATTTTGGGTTAATAAATGAAAAACCAGCAGAGATGAAATGTTCCAAGTGCAAATGTTGTTGTTGTTTTTGTTCTTTAGTTTATTTTTGTCATTGAAATTTTTTTCATTGATGGTTTTCCTTTTTGGCTGATTAACACCCCCGCCGCATTGATTTTAGTTAGTTGAATTGATTTTGATTTACCGTTGCCGTCACATGGCAAACAAAGGCAAAGGCTGAAGGCAACAACACTATGACTGAAACTCTTAATTGAATGACATTTGCCACCAGGCCTGTTTATGGTTTTAATTTTGAACGTTTTCCGCTTATGGCTGCCACACACACACACGGTTAATGACTTATTTCCTAGTTTTTTTTTTTTATTTATAATTTCACGTAACTTTTTTTTAGTTGTTTTGGTCTCTCGCTCTCCCGCTCACTATTGTAAAAGTTCTCTTCGCTCTCACAATAGTGTTGCACATTTTTGTCAGCTGGCTGGTGTTTTGGCTTTTTAGCTAGTTTTCACAAACAGATGTCAACTGTTAGATATGATTAAAATTAAAGTAGTAGTATTTTATTAGGAAAAACAGAGGCTTGGTTTTTAACCATTAGCCATAACTTATCATAATAAACAATAGTATAATTTGTTAATTTTTAGACAGCACACTGACAATATAAAACTATGGATGGAAGAAAATAAGAGTTGCAAATTTAAAAAATAAAATTTTAAAAACAAATTTAACGGCAAGAAGTGACATTTCGGTTATTGACTAGTTATAAGTATTCGGTTAAGATAGTAAGGCGATATTTTAGTGCATGTTGCAAAAACAAAGACAGTATCTCCCAGTTCTCTCCATTCAACCAGCTAACAATCTCGGTTTCCGATAGTGCAGGTTTGTTGAGGTACAAACTTCGTAGCTCTCCCAAGATTGGACAAACCCCGATCAAATGCGTAACATTCTCAGTTACACGGAGGTTGCAGAGTGTACAGTCAGTATTGATGGAGCTTACGTAAGGCCTGTAATTCAGATCTAGCATCTAGTAACGAGCACTGCATATAGTGGAGATCGTTTGGATGCCAAAGTGGTCTTGAAAGTAGTTCAGAGTTCCAAGGTTGTGGTTCAAGCTTTTGTAAATTGTTCTTGACTCACTTAGGGACGCCAGATATTTGAAATTTTCTCTTTCCCGTAACTCGATGTTCTCCAGTATTAGCTTATGTGAGGCTTTTCAAGACTCAGGACAATCAAGGCTGTAATCGACATTGCAAGTAGAAGCTGTGGCTTGACATTTCTTGAACACTTGCGTTTTGCTAGCTAACATTATGTCTGCTACAATTCTGGGCAGTCTTTCGCTGGGTATATCAAAGATCTTACGGATGTATTTGAAGTGCGTTTGAAGACAGTACAGGTGCAGAGTTGGCAGGCCGGTTTCCAAGTGGATGGCGTAATTGGGAGTTGTGTTTGGCAGTTTAAAGATCCGTTTAACAAACATCCTTTGAAGTCGCTCAACTTCTTCATAATGGGTACATCCCCATAGTTGCAACGCATAGCACATCACAGACCTCACCGCAGCTTCAAAAAGTCGAAATTTTGTGCTTGCCAGGATAAGCGGTTTCCCAAAAAAGTTTTTCCATGAACAGTTTATCGCTTTCTTCGAGTCCAGTAATTTCTCTTAGAAGTGAGGCCTAAAATTCATGTTTCCTGTTAGGGTGACACCCAGGTATTTAATTTCGACCACGGCCGTCTTTTATAACCAGTACCTTTGTCTTCTGCACGTTTATCTGTAGACTCCACAGTTGACAGTAGTCGTATAGCTCATTTATCATGCTCTGGAGCATTTCAGGGAATCAGCCAGTAACGCCATGTCATCAGCGTACATCAAAGTCTTTATGTTGCAACCATTAACATCAGCTTCTCCGGGCAGGTACGATGATAAGTCGTCGATGTATAATTAAAACAAGATTGGGCTGAGGAGACATCCTTGTTTTACTCCGGTGTTGTTTGGGAACCAGTCCGAGAGCTCACATTCGTCCCAAACAGAAAAGCGATTATCTTCATACAGGCTGTTCAACGTGTTAATAAATTTCGTCGATACTCCCAAATGGCTTAGCTTTAAATATAAGCTATGACGGTTTATCGTGTCAAATGCAGCATAGAGTTTTCTTTTCCTGTCTAGGTAGGATTGGGCTTTCCCTGAGAGCACGAACACACTATCGACTGTGGAGTATCCACGGCGGAAACCAAACTGGAATTCGCTGAGAATACTATTTTCAGATACCCAGTTTGTAAGCCGTTTTAGCAAGATAGAGGTGAAAAGCTTCATGGTTGAATTTAGGCACGATATTCCTCTATAGTTCTCAGCTAATGTTAGATCACCTTTTTTGTGTATTGGGAAAATTATGCTTTCCTTAAAGCAGCTGGGAATGCAGTTAGACGACAGGACCCTATTGTAAGCGTTAGTCAACATCTCAATACACATTGGGGAGGCATTTTTGAAAAACTCTACTGGAATCCGGTCGACCCCTGGGGCTTTTTTTGTCTTTGCTGCCTTGACGTCAAGGTACACCTCATCGTCAGTAATTTCGGCATCCAGTATTTCATCTAGCAATAACGGAGTACGGTTTCTACAAAAAGCATGGATTTAAAATGCTCTGCAAGTTCAGATGCCTTTGCCTGGATTGGTTTTTGCGCAAGAGACCCATTTAGCTTTCTGACCAAGGCCCAAAAAACTTTGCTATTATTGACTCAGGCGATTTCAAGTTCCATTAGTTGGTAATAGAGCTACTGTTTAAGCATGCAGAGTGATTTGTAGGCGCAGTTTGCAGAGTGGTATTCTGCCTTAGATTGGGGGTATTTTAAAATTAACGGAGATTTATTAAAATTAGCATATGAATGATAAATAATTCCCATCTAGGGCTAAACTAGAGCTTACAAAACAGCCATTTTCGGGGAAAATAGCTAAACAACTTACTGAATCTCTAAGCTTAATTTCTACAAAATACAACATACATACCTTTCCTTAGTCCTTCCCAGTTGGCCTGCTCCGGTCAGCCTCTCTGCTATTAGTTCCCGGGATGAACAATTACTCATATATGTTCCAAATTGTTGTCGCAAAAGACTAACTCTCGCCTTTCCCTGATCTTTTTCCCGTTTTAGATGTCGTTCGGAGCGGAGACCAGCCGAGACGGACCACAGTGATGGACCAGGGGGGCGCTCTTGGCCCGCTTTTAGAGGCTAGACCGCCTTTAGCGGAACAAACTCACTCGAATTTCAAGTAGTGTCACACAAAAATCCTCCATCGGCGACCGGTATAAGCTTTTAGTACGCTTGAATGGCTGCTTTGACCCAAGGGATTGGGGTTTGTCCGCGGTCTGAGCTATTCGTCTTCTTGTTCCTACAGAACACACAAATTTATAGCCTCGTTTGCAAGTTTCCTCATTACTCACTTTTATAATATTCTTGAACACGTATGAATTTTTCGCCCAAAATTAATAAAAACTATTTTTCACGACTTTAATCTAGAAATTTTCAGGTTTACAGTTCGATTTGAGCGTGTGTCGTCCGTCTGCAGGCTAGAGTGGAATTTTTGTGCCTTTCCCTGGCCCTACACCCATTCTTATAGCCTCGGCCTCCCGCCTTTTGCTGTGGAGGTGCGATGTCCCCTTTAACGCATCCCCCATTGGGTAGGGCTGCCAACTCGCCTTCCTTCTAAGGCTCATTCGCCAGCTATGATAACAGCAGAATGCAACAAAGAGAGCGCGAAAATGTGACTGTGTCTCTTTCTAACACAGGGTGTGAACTGGTTGTGGTGTGGAACTCTGGCTTTATATATATATTTTTATTAGTCTCAACAGCCTTTGTGTAAGTTAGCTTGAAACTAGCTAAATAGTCAACACCTTCAACTTCTCTCACCCAATTGGCCAGTGTTGACTAACCTTACAAAACAGCTGATCAGAGTGGCCAACCCTTTTTCATTCAAATTTCAAATTTTCGTGTCACGTTACATTTAGTTTCAAGTTTATTTCGTATTAATCCCCCCCAAATAATGTTACAAAATTGAATTTATTTATACACAGTTTAGATTACTTCATTATGCTGCTGCCTTTAAAGAATTTCGAGCCCCAATTGCCCACACGTACCAATATCTATGTTTTAAAGCGACAAATCGCTGAGCATGGAACGAAAACACAAGCGTTGCTGTTTCAAGCGTTCCGGTTCGATTTGCATGATACGCGAAGTCCCCTCGATGTCCAGCTGCAAGTCCAAGCCAGAGAATGAAACCTCAAAGGAAGCTACCAAATTCCACAATTTCTTTCACTTTTTATTCAAAAATAAAAAGCAAAAACAGGTAGAAAAGCTTCAACTGGAGGATGAGGATGTGCGCAAGCTAATCCGTTTATATCATAAGCATGATAATCTATATAATCCCAAGAATTTGTATTATGGCAACAAGGAAATTGATGAGGATTGCTTTATAGACATGACCAAATCGTTTCCCAGTCTCAACTTGACAAGCCAACAACTGAGGGATTATGTGGAAGAGTTGAAACAACTTTTTGAAAGGGAATACAAAATTATAGAGAATGCTCGTAGAAATTATGGGGAAATAATGAAACCATCCATCAAATATTATAAGGAATTTCTATTTTTGGAGCCATTTTTAATCAATAATTTTGAGTCAAATTCGGCCTCGAGTTTGATTTCACGCAAATCGGCAGGAAAAATGCCCTCAGAAATACTTAGAAATAAAGATGGATTCTCACCTAAGGGGTTACTTAATATACGCAGTCTCAAGAAGCGCAAAATTGGCTTACAAATTGATGAAAAAATGGTGGAAAAGCAAGAAGAGTCACAGCCAAACGAAACACTCGGCAGAGAAAAGGTACAGCTACAGCCTGAAGTGCCTTATCATACACCTGCCCCACTAGAAACTTCAGCCAAACCCTGTTCCAAAGTTTCAGTGGAATCTTCTTACTATTCCACAGAAAGATCGTTGAATACCACAGATCTTTCAGGCACGGATCCTCCCAAATCCCCGGGTAATTCTCAACAGGTGCAAATGCTTTGCGATATGATACGCACAGAACTGACTTTTGCTCCAGATTTTATATATTTCGATGCCAAATGGCGTATTATAGAGATTCTAAGGGAAGTGCATAAACGACAGTTGGTACACCTAAAGGCTACGCCGCAACTCAACCTTTCACTTTCACCGCAAAGGAATACGGCGGGTTTTAGGCAGGAAATACAAGACATTGCCCCCTGTCATTGTCCCTACTGCCGTAGAGATAATTCAAAAGAATGCTGATGGCATCAAACTGACCCAGTTTTCGTTCGAGAGAGAGGAAGAGGGAGAGAGATAAGCTTACGCTTATCATTTCATACTCAGTCAACCACTGAACGACAATGGAACTGGAAGCATTTTTCAACAGCTCTAAGCTACTGAAGTACTGGATCAGCATTTTTATTGCTTTATTTGTAATTTGGATCATTAAATATATAATCAATTGGAGGAATGGAAAGACGAAACAGCCTCAGGCAGCATTAGAGGGTGAGGAGAATATAGCAGGTGAGTAATGAGACCTGAGCTCCACAGCCATAGCCCCTGGGGCACGAATATATCCGCCAATTCTCAGCGAAAGCTTACTGAAGTCATGCTTCACTGTGTGTTAGAGTGAGACACTGTCATATTTTAGCGCTCTCTTCTTGGGGAACCCTCAATAAGACACAATTGACGTAAACTCTGCGTTATTTAATTTAACCGCTGTTCACTCACGCCAGCAAGTAATCGACTTCTAAGGGCTCGATAGCTCGAGACTGCCGATAAACAGGTCCTAAGGGTTAAATACTAAACGCGTTATGCTTTAGATTGACACTAAAAAAAATCAGGATCGGCTGCCAAAGTGCAAAGTTTATAGCACTGAAAAGGTTGCAAATAATAATCAAGACATTTTAACATTTTTAAAACGATTAATTAAAAACGTGGTTGAAAAACTTCTTCAAATTAACCAAATTTAATAAAAGGACAACTTTTGAGAAATCAAGATATTTATTGCTTATAAAAATAAATACTTTTGTAATAAATAATTTTTATGAAAATAAATACATTTATTAATTAAAAGTAGCTATTTATTAATTTGAATAATTTTAAGTAGTTTTTTTTACAACTAGAATTTTAATGAATCGTTTAAAAAAAATAATAAATGGTTTCTGGTTTTATTAAACCTTAGGCCGGGCTTACATTAGGGCACAGCGCATCACCTTTTGGTGTCACATTGTCACAGAAATCGTGTGGCACAGGAATGAGTACTTTTCCAGTAATGCACACCAGTACTCATTTGGCGTCACAGCGTTTCTGTGCCTAAGGGTGGCACGTTTGTGACAACAATTAATTGAACAGCTGATTCCAATGAGTTAGCTGAAAACTAGCTCACTGGAACTATTATTCCTGTGACAAGCATATCGATCAAGTTCGTTTTTAAGTCACACTGTGACCACTTTAAAAATTTTGGTATAGGTTAATATGCCTCATTTATTGATGATAATTATGTTAAATTAAATTTTTTTAGCTGCTAGAAATGAATCCGCGAAAGGCGGACCTGTGCTGTTGTGGCGTTGTGGTTGCTAGATGAAAATGATGATGAACCCAAGCCAAAGCGCTCTCGATGGGTCGACTAAAAATTAATTTGACTAAGTTTTGTCCTTTGCTTTGATTGTCATTACTGGCTGAAGAAATGATATAGCATCAAAATATGATATGTCAATAAAAATTGAAATACCTGCGGGCAGCTTTGGTAAAGAGTTGTACACACGGTTGCCACATGAAGAAAAAAATACACCAAAAATCAATTTTCATGAAAAAGAGCCAAACATTTTTTCTTCATTTTAATGTTATTTTTTCAAAATATCTTTTTGACAATAACGTAAAATAGCACATCCTTTCCATTTCTTAAGTGTTCTTAAACTTATAAATAAAAAACAAAAAATATTTCAGGATTAATTTACTTCTTAACATTAAATAAAACACTCTGAAAAAAAAACAAGAACTTTGTACTTGAATCAAGTACGAACGGTGTCAATAACGGTAAGTACGAAATTACTTGATTCAAGTACAAAATCCCTTATATCAAGTACGATTTTTTCAATCCCAAAGTACTTCTTTGAAGACTGTTTTGGGATACTTTAAGTACATTTCTAACTATTAAATCTTTTTGGTCATATTATTAGTTTGTTATGGTCTTAAGTACAGCCCGATTTACTCTCAAAATAAGTGTAAAAAGGTTCTTCATCGAAGTCTAATAAAAAAAGTCAACCACAAAACATGTTTGAAGCAAAATAATACTTAAAAAATAAGTACAAAATGTTCTTGGTCTAATCCAATAATGGTCTTTATATAATATCAAAATCCAAAGGAAATGAATTAACCAAAGACCAAGATGTTTATACTGTGAGTCGGAAATCTACCCACACTCTGTTACCAAAGTTGTTAGAACCAGGAGGGAATTTCAAGAAAAGATTCAACGTAAAATAATTCTCAGTTTCGTTGCACACTTTTTGGATCTTGCATAATAAGTCTATTCTGTGCTTAATCCAAGAAATTTTGTACTTGAACTAAGTATGATCTTTCTTAAAATTACTAAGTACTTTTAAAATTTAGTTATTTGTATAAAATTTTAGCAATCCTTTTTTTTTGGTTTTTGTTTTGGAACTTAATTTAAGTACATTCAAGAACAAAACATACTTAAAATTTCAAGTACAAAACGGCATAAATTCTATCGATCGGTCTAGAACTATCCCGGGGGCTTTTTTTTAATTCCAATCAATATTCAATATTCTTATATAAAAAAAATCTTCATTATTCGTCTTATATTTTCCATTTTCATTAAATAAAAAATATATATTTCCAAAATAACGTTAAATTATACAATACATCCATTCCCTTTATTGAGAATTCTTAAATTACAAGTAAAAACATAAAATCTGCTTATGTATTTATCACTTTCTATATTTATGAGTCTTTTACAGACCTCACATAATTTGGATCTGCTCGTTCAGAGTTCCTTGCATAGCATTATATTTGTGATACTGAATCAAATTTAATTTGCTTATATCAAACTGATGGATAAAAATTACCCTCTGCCGAAGCTGTGGACAATTTATTTCTTATAAATACTACTAATTCCTAAAACACTTCAACCTTGTGGTTTTCTTTTGTCAGTTCTTCCCAAAATAATGAAATCTCTTCTTTTTTAAACTTAGTATATTCATCTGGATCCGATTCATGTAAATACTCAAAGCTTTTAATTAGTGGCATTATATGAGTTTTCAGGGGATAATATCCTCTCGGCCAAAATCAAGCCGTGCATTACTTGCAGAATCAGCTCCAAGTAAAATTCGCGTACCGTTTCCTTTACTTTTAAAGTTGTGGATTTCTTATCCATATATTGTTGGGCTTTAGGACCAAGCTTTCGACCAACGGGCAAAATAAATTTAAGTTGCTAACATGAAAGCAACTAAGTTCCATGTTCTTAAAAAATATGTTCTCCATTTTGAAAATATTGCTTTGATACTATAAAAATATATTTGGAATATTTACAATTATCAAATTGTTGATCTGAAATGTAAAAGTTATGTATTCAAACATGTCATCTAAGCATTTTTTCAAATGAAGGCCGGTTTGATACGGCAGAAACCTAACAACGAACTAGTGTTTGTGGTCTCAGCGTCTGTGTAAGAGGACTCATTGCAAGTTGCACGTTTTTTGTAAGAAACCTAAATGTATAATCAACTTATAAGGCATATGTTGAGGTGGTGTGTAAACTCTTACCTTAGTTGTAAATTATTTCACAAATTATCCATCCACAATTTTCGCAGCCTCTACCGGCTAGAAAACCATGCTTGGAATATAGTATTAGCAGTAACAGTCCAGGCTCAGATTACACAGCCCAACAGTTTTTTTGGTGCAGGTAGTTTTCCTCCCATAAATTTTAATATGTATTTTTGTCTTTAGCAGGCATAACTTGCCAAATGATTTGAATGCCATAAAAATCACAAAATTTGATCATATGATTGGCATGCCAAATGCCGAAAATAATTATCAAATAACCGCGTTAGCTTAAACGGGATGATTTATTTTGATAAAAATGCGAAACTTTCCACTGAACCATATAGCGCCATTGATTTTTAAAAAAATGCTTTGATATGTACTTTATCGCAAATAGCTCATAAACTCACATATTTATGCCTAGTGTGGCCTCCATAAATCCTGGAGTGCCAAAATTCAACTTTTCGTTTTTCCGCCATATCTCGGTAACAAGAGCTGATGGAGCTAAACCGAAACCAGTTTTGGAATCAGTGAACATAAACTTATCATATTTACAACAGGGCTGCACCTCACAAAGTCCTTAGTCATTTTCTTAGTAATTCCCCATCTTCTCATTTTTCTTCCAGTTGAATTCAATGATAATGAATCTACCTACGACCTGCAGCCTGCTTTGGATCTGAAACCCCATATTCCATTTAAACCCGGTCCGAATCTTAATCCAAATGGTGCCCAGCGTTTCTATGAGTTTGTGAACGCACGTCGTAGCGTACGCTCGTTTAATGCCCTCATCAAGCCCAGCATTACCATCATAGAGGATTGTATACGTGCCGCTGGCACTTCACCCAGCGGTGCTCATACCGAACCCTGGACATTTTGTGTGATCGAAAACTCCACACTGAAGCAGGGGATACGTGAGATAGTGGAGCAGGAGGAATACATCAATTATAAAACACGCATGCATGCCCAATGGGTGACCGATTTGAGACCACTTCAGACGAATGCCATTAAACCATATTTGACAGATGCTCCTTATCTAATACTGATCTTTAAGCAAACGCATGGCTTTACGGAGGATGGACGACGAAAATTGCATTATTATAATGAAATATCCACGTCTATAGCAACGGGTATACTTATTAGTGCCCTACAAGCGGCTGGACTTTGCTCCCTGGTCACAACTCCATTGAATTGTGGGCCAGCTCTACGACGTCTACTTGAAAGACCTGGAAATGAGAAATTACTGATATTATTGGCAGTGGGTTATGCAAGTGAAGATTGTCAAGTACCAGACTTGAAGCGTAAAAGTTTGGAGGAGATTATGGTGAAATATTAGAATAGAATTGAAATTATAACTTACAAATATCGAATAAAACTTTTGGGTAAAACGGAAATATTTGAAATTGGGGAGTAAAAAATAATATAAATAGTTTTTAAATAGCTTTAACCTTCATTAAGCTATATTCAAATCTTTTCCTGAAGCACAAGAGATCTGAATTTAGCAAATAATTAACAAATAACGAAAAAAACTATCGGGAAAAACTGAAATATTTGAAATTGGGAAGTCAAAAAATTATTTAAATAGTTTTCAAATGGCTTAAAATTGATTTAAGCTTAATCAAAATCTCTTTTTAAAGCACTAAAAAAAAACCAAATGAAATTAAAAATAAAATAAATAGTTCTAAAAAGCTTTAAATTTGTTAAAAGTTAACTCAAAAATCTTTCTAAAGCTCTAGAGATCTGAATTCTGGCAAATAGATGAACAAATATCGAATAAAACTATCGGGAAAAACTGAAATATTTGAAATTGGGAAGTCAAAAGATTATTTAAATAGTTTTCAAATGGCTTAAAATTGATTTAAGCTTAATCAAAATCTCTTTTTAAAGCACTAGAGATTTGCATCCAATATAAAGATAACAAATATCGAATAAAACTATCGAGTAAAACTGAAATATTTTAAATTGAAGAGCAAAAAATAATATTCATAACTCTAAAATAGCTTAAAACTTTTTAAACTATTTCGAAATCTCATTCTAAAGCACTAGAGATTTGAATTTAGCAAACGGTTTAAAAAATATCGAATAAAACTATCGAGTTAAACTGAAATATTTTAAATTAAAGAGCAAAAAATAATATTCATAACTCTAAAATAGCTTAAAACTGTTTAAATCTATTTCGAAATCTCTTTCTAAAGCACTTTAGGTCTGAATTTAGCAAACGGTTTAAAAAAATATCGAATAAAACTATCGAGTAAAACTGAAATATTTTAAATTTAAGTAGCAAAAAATAATATAAATAATTCTAAAATGCCTTTTTATTTGTTTAGGCTGTATCCAAATCTTTTCCTAAAGCACCAGAGATCTGAGTTGAGCAAATAGTTAACAAATATCGAATAAAACTATCGACTAAAACTGAAATATTGGAATTTTAAAGGCCACAATAACAAAAGGAGTTTCAAAATATCTTCAAGCTACATTCAAAGGAAGCTCAATAAATCTGAATCCAACAAATAGCTATTTTTCTGACATTCTTAATTATTTTCTGTGACGCATTTTAATAATTTCATTCAACATCGATAGTGTCATCTCTAACCAAATTTGCCATCTCTAAATAAAAATAATTCTACAACTTCTTAGATTTTAAATAGCTTTAAAGTTTTGAAACCACTTAAAGTAAATAACTCTGTCACAAAATTTGGTTAATCAAATTCATTTAATTAATTTTATTTCAAAACATCGATAATGCCCTATCTATGCCCGATTACATGTGGCTTGGCATTTTACCTTTTCTCAAATACGTTCACACTGGGCATTAAAAAGAAAAATTTCATCGTGTCGGGTCGCGCCGTGTTAAAGCATTTGTGTAAGATATTTCCAATAAAATTGGTAAACTATCTAGAAAATAAATACAAAAAAACTACAAGTGGCCTTTGCGGCCAGCTAAACCAACGACATACGTCAAAAACTCATCAAATTATTTAGACGTGTGCCGAGCAAATAAGTGCCCGAATGAGAGCGTAAAGCAGATGGCAAAGAGCGTCCCGCGCCTCAGTGTATGTGTGTGTGTGTGTGTGTGTGTGTGAGCTATAGAAAGCGGCGGTAAAAAACACACGTATATATCAAAAATATACATATAAATATGTATATATTACATACGACGTGGAAATTTAATTAAAGTTGCTATTTAAAAAAACGTTACAAAAAATTAAAACATAAAAAAAACTACTTAAATGCCAACGTATGCGTATGCATAACTGTTTGTGTGTGTGTGTGTGTGTGAGTGAGTGAATGTGTAATAGGAAAAGCGACGGACCACGAATAGCTAACGCAAAACGCAATTGATGAAAATTTTGATAATTAAGACAACAAAAATTCAAATGATTGCAGATGATTGAATAATAAAAACAAAAGAATATTAAAATATTCAGTGTGGCTCAGTTAAAACTCCCCACGCAGGCAAAATCCAACAGATTTGCCATCAATCGGACATTTATTATTAATTGCAATTACAAATATGCTTCTTCCTGTTGGTTTTTAGGTGAGTTAAAGTTGTTGTTGTTGTTTTTGTTGTTGTGGTGGTGGTAGCTTGGCGTAAACATTTTAACCTTGTTGTTGTTGTCGTTTTGGTTTACCGCCACCGTGTGAAAACTGTACCATATTGTTTTTTTTTTTGTTTCTCGATGCATGTGGAGAGATACAGTGGAAAATGCTTAGAAACGACACGGCCAATTAGCATAAGCTGATCATAAAAACAAATTTATGGAAATTTTTTTTTTTTTTTTGATAAATTAAGTAAACTTATTTAACGACTGTTTTTGACATTTTAGAGTTTTGACAGCAAACACTTCTTATATTATATTATATTATTTTTACTTTGCTTCCATTGCAATTTCTGCCAAAATTCCACAAGTTTCTCAGTTTTTGTTGTCAACTCAGAACTGAGATATCGGAAACCCTTCAGGGGGACTCATTAATAGAAACAAACAGCAAACCGAGAGAGAGAGAGGTACGTGTAAACAAAGGCATCAGTTTGCGAGCGCGAGTTACCGTTATACTCCTACAGTCTGAATCAGTGATGGCAAAAAGAAAAGCTATTTTAGGTAAAAAAAAACTAAATTCTTTGACAATCAGCAAAAAGGGTTTGTAAATTCTTAATTCTATAATTTTGTTTTCTAGAAAATGTATAATTTCGTTCAATTGACTACAATCATCATCATTTTCTTCACAAACAAACAATATGCCTATCAATTTTATTTATTTATGTGCTTTCTGGTTACACAGGCCAACAGCTCAATGGAGATAAAGTTAAGGGGGAAATAAATAAGTTAAAATAAAAATAAAAATTTATTTGTCTCCCCTAAAGGGGTTTACTAACAGAAAATACAAAGAGGGACGAAAGAGAAAATAAACAGGGTTAAGACATTTTCATGCAGAAAAAACAGCGAATTAAGGGATGTGGGTCATCCGTGGTTTCTTTTTTAAACGAATTTTAAAGTTGTAATTTTTGCCCATACAAATACATGCTTGATCACATATGCTTTCGATTTCTGTTTGTATTTTCAAATAAATATATTAAAACTATTATTTTCCTATGACTCAGGGGAACATTTGCTTGAATTTCAATGCGAAAGTGCGGAAATCTTTACACCTATTTGATCTGTTTTGAACTCTTTTCCACGCCACCTATTGAGGTAAAACAGGCGTGTTTTTTTTAACGTGGTTTCCCCATGAGGGTCTACTCCACGTAAGCCTCAGAAGGGCGTTTTTTTAAGTGGTGTCCCCTAAGGAAGGGCCTAATTCACTGTCGTCTTCACCGTGCACTTCCTCTTCCTTCTATGAATTAATATTTTATGTTCATAGTTCGCGATCCATCGATGAATATTTCGCCTGCGGTGCACATTTTCCATTACTCACCTCAGCAAAATGAATATCATTAACGATGTTTTCTTTTTCGGGATTATATAACTGACCAATAGCCAGGAAGATGTTATAGATCCGATCCTTGTAACTTGGGAATCGTTTATAAAACATAAACTTGGCCAAATATCCTGGATAGTGCTTTTTTTTCGCCCAAAATGAGGCATCTCGGCCTTAACGTCCCGCCACAGCCTTTCTATGTTTTGTGTGTGTGCTTGTGTAGAGGGATCCACAAAATTTTTAGAATGGTTCACCGTTTGGTGTAGAAACCCTTCATCTTCCAGGCAATTGTAAGCTTTCCAGCAATCCGAAATGACCGTGGATCCGTCAGCTATATTTTCCTTAATTATTTTTACGAGTGTTTCCTTTCCACGGTCTTCAACCGGAATTGCGAAAAATTTACCGGACTCTCCCCCTGACCCTCCACAACCCGACCACAATTACATTTTCGCCTTCCGATTTTGGACTCGTCAATTTTCACTATTTTGCCGTGGCCACAAGTTTTCCACTGCTCTCACGGATAGACCAATCTGTATAAACTTCCCTTACAAAGTTTTTCCAGTCTATAATTGTTTGCCTGGACCATCCCAATTCGTCTTCCAAAAAAGTAAAAATTGTAAACATATTGAAGAAAAACACAGGCTACAATTCAAGAAAGTCAATTTTACCTTTTAAGCGAACTGTATCCCATACGACAAAATTGGCAATCTCCTGTATGGATACTTTTGAATCAGAAAAAAGTATTTTTGCGGATAGTTTCATTGAAATTGCACTGTTTCTTGACTTTCTTTTTATTGCACCGTATATGTTTTGAAATCCTTGTTTTGAGCTTAGATTTTGTTGTTCCAACCTATAGGTATTCTGTATATCACATTGCTTTTGTCGTCTTTGTCTATTTTGGATTTCGTCTTGTTGTAAAAGTTCCTCATTGTGTTTGTGGGATTGTGGGCTATTTGTATGTTATGTTTGTTAAAGCACTCAGATTTCGCGAAACGCTCTGAGAGTTGTGGAACGTAGATAAAACTCCTAAAAGATTTTGATTGTTTGTCGTCTTTTGGTTTTTTAATCCTATTTTTACCAATTAATGATTTTATAATCCTCATTGGGAAGTCATTATTCTTTAATGTCAGTTTAATTTCGGAAATTATGTCATTATGGTAACTTTTAACTTTTGACGATATTTTTATGAATACTTTTTTTTGGTTTTTGGACAAAAAGGAAGGTTTCTTAAGGGCATTCTCTTGGATATTAGTAATGTCAGATATACTAGTAATATCAAAGAGAATGCCTTCAGAAAACCTCCCTTTTTGTGGCCGAAACTTATAACGAGAAAGGCAAAGCTAACTTCGTCTGTACCGAAGTTTTGATACACTTGAAATAGCTTGTCACAACGGTTAGCGACTTCGACTAAACTTCGCAAATCAGCTTAAAAACATGACATATTACCCATGACCGTGTTTGAGAGCGGTAATATGGAGAACAAAAAAGTTTTTCTCACTCATTTGTATGGCAGCTACAAGAAGTAGTCATCCGATCCGGTCGGTTCCGACATATTAGCATCGTGCAGTAAAAAGAAGACTCTGTGCAAAGTTTCAGCTCGATAGCTCTAAAACTGAGGGACTAGTTCGCGTAGAAACAGACAGACGGACAGACGGACGGACAAAGCTTAATCGACTCAGCTCGTCATGCTGATCAAGAATATATATACTTTATGTGGTCGGAGACTTCTATTATAATACACTTTTCAAGGTTAAAAGAAGTGTGAAACAAATTGTTCCAATTTTATAATCCAATGGAAAATAATGTATTAATTATGATCAGTCGCACACCACCATGTAAAGGGTTAAGGCGCACATTGTGGCTGAGTGACTGATGGGTGACCTTGCTAGTACGTTGCAAAGGTAAATTGGCAAAATTTTAATGATATTTTTATGAATATATTTTTTTTTTGAAAGGAAGGTTCAAGGCACTCTGATAGTCAAACCCCTTTTTTCAAGTGTATAAAAATACACACTAAAAATATATTCAACAAGTATTCGATATCGATATTTCGACATCCCTAATCGA
This sequence comes from Lordiphosa stackelbergi, assembly GCA_018904235.1. Classification (NCBI taxonomy): domain Eukaryota; kingdom Metazoa; phylum Arthropoda; class Insecta; order Diptera; family Drosophilidae; genus Lordiphosa; species Lordiphosa stackelbergi. Next base: position 59,970 of record JAEIFU010001180.1, on the reverse strand, counting down.
CGCTTCACAAAGCCGTGTTGATAGGGTGAAATAATGGAACTGCATAAATGCTGCAATTGAGATAATAATTCTCTCAAAAGCTTTCGGAATTGCAGACAACTTTGAAATAATTCTATAATTCTCAACATCAGACTTATTACCTTTTTTATAGAGAGGAATGATAAAAGATTCCTTCCATAACATGGGGAAGTGGATGATTCCAGAGACAATTCAAATAAATTATGAATAGGCTTACAAAGTGCATCAGCGCAAAACCTAAGTACACAACCAGGTACTCCGTCGGGTCCCGGTGCATAGACAGGTTTTACGGATTTAAGATCACAAAGGAGAGAGCTTTCAGTTATCACAGGGCTAAAAATTCAATTAGACTTATTCAGCCGATAAGGGTATGGTTGATTAGCAGGAAAGCTAGTGGACGAGTAGGTTGACGTAAAAAACTCCGCAAACAGATCGGCTATGGCCAGATCGGATAATTAGTATATGTAGCTCAGTTAGAATGTGTACGGAACAAAAACCAAATTAATGAAATGTTGGGGTTCAAAACCCAAACAAATTTTTTTTTTTTTTTGATTTTATGAGTTTGCCTTAGTTGATTGAGCTTTGTACGTACGTGATTCTCTTTCTACGCAACCAACACTCTTTGAAGTTATCGAGCAGAAATTTTTCACTGACCAGTAGCAAATGACTATGACTCCGTTTGATGTGGAGAAATACGCTGTAACTTACCGCATATTTTTGCACTAAAACACTTATTCAAAGTGTCACAGAGTGTCATTTTGAAGCAGAGTACAGCGAGAATAAGTGTTTTAGTGCAAAAATACGCTACAACTATTCTCCCACATATAAATGGGGTATATATGAGTTTAAAATGAATATGATTATGATCATATGATTTTTATACCCGTTACTCGTAGAGTAAAAAGGGTATACTAAAGTCGTGCAAATGTATGTAACAGGCAGAAGGAATCATTTCCGACCATATAAAGTATATATATTCTTGATCAGCATCAACAGCCGAGTCAATTTAGCCTTGTCCGTCTGTCCGTCCGTCCGTCTGTCTGTATGAACACCTAGATCTCAGAGATGGTAAGAGATAGAGGTTTGACATGTATGGGACAAATGCTTCTTTTATCTGCACGCAGATCAAGTTTGTTTCAAATTTTGCCCACGCCCCCTCCCGCCCCCGCAATTTGGGAAAAAGTTATATCTCCTACAGTTTTAAAGATAGAGGATTCGTACCTTCTAGAGATAGTTAGTAATTAGCAAAATGAATCAATTTGCCGAAACAATGATACAGATCGAATGAACGGTTCTCAAGTTATAAGCAAAAAAGTGAACCACTCCCTCCCCGCTACCACCCTAAAAAAGTGTTGCATACTTTTTGGATGGTCACACTGAGTAACGGGTATATCGAAGTCGGTTAGAGCCGACTTTAACTTACGCTCTCGTTTATTTATTTATTATTCTTCATTTGGTAGTTTTGTTAAGTTTGCATAAAATTATTTTCGTACGAAGGAAGAAATAATATGCGGTCCTCCGTCTTCGAGCCGAGTCTAATCCTCTTCTCCGTAAAAATGTTTCCAGCCAAAGAAAACTCACGCTCCGCTGCTGCAGTGCTAGCTGGTATTTCGTGCACTTGAAAAGCCCATTTTGACAGTTTAGGATAATTTTGCTCATTTTGTCTCCACCAAGTCACCTCGTCGAAATCCTCAGTCATTTTAACGATGTATCGCGCATATTTATTAATTTCTTCTCGACAAGTTTCTGAGGTCTTTTGGAGCAGATCTGAGAAAAAAGGCACGTTATCTTCGTGACGAGCTGCTGGAATATTGTGTACAGATGAAGAATCGACAGATAAACTGTCAGATGAATCCATCGTTGAAATGGGGTGTGATATATCAATCGCCATGTTACATATGGGCATTTCCGCGGGTCGCGAACGTTCGTTTGTACTCTTTTGATGTACATAAAAGACAGATAAAGACAGAAAACAATAATTATTCCCACTTTTTTTTTTTGCGATTTGATAGCATTTTGATAGCTCTGTGTTTAGTGTAAAAGACGGGGTTTATCGAGTTTTAGATTTCATAATAATAGTAATAAACATGAGGTCGCGAACGTACGCGAAATAGAAGTCGACTTTGGCTTCATCTAGTGAAATGCAAAAATCTGCGAAATGGATCGGAATATTCTAAAGCGATTTATTTAATATAAAAGAGGATTCATGTAGCTTTCTGTCGAGTGTTTACACAGAAAAATATCTCGATTGGTTTTTTATAAATTGAATTATTTACCGGTCGCGAACGTTAATCGGACTCTTTTGGTCTCTATGCATTTTTTTATACTCTGTACCGAAGGTACATAGAGTACATTAAGTTTGTGCAAAAGTATGTAACAGGAAGAAGGAATCATTTCCGACCCTATAAAGTATATATATTCTTGATCAGCATCAACAGCCGAGTCGATATAGCCATGTCCGTCTGTCCGTCCGTATGAACAAACAGATCTCAGAGATGGTAAGAGATAGAGGATTGACATGTATGGGACAAATGCTTCTTATACTTGCAGGCAGATCAAGTTTATTTTCAATTTTTGCCACGCCCACTCCCGCGCCCGCAATTTTGAAAAAACGTCATATCTCCGACAGTTTTATAGATAGATGATTCGCACCTTCTAAAGATAGGTAGTCATTGGCAATATGTATAGAATTGCCGAAGAAGTGATAAAGATCGGATGAGCGGTTCTCAAGTTATGAGAAAAAAAAGTGTAATAAAGACGCCCCACGCACACGCAAACAACACCGCATTGCATGCATCAAAGAGAGAGAGAGAGAGAGAGGGAAAAAACTTAGAGATGAGCACAGTGGCAGCGACGCATTCAGCATATAAGAACACCGGGTACAGAGTATGTTATAGTCGGGCTTGACCGACTTTCTTGCTTGTTTTCTTCTTAATTGATTGCAATAAAGAGATGTTGTAAGCATAGCATATGTTTTGCCTGTAAATTAATTAAATATAAAAATGACATTAAATTTTATTTTTCGGTCCAGGTTGACCATTTGGCGGAAATGCCCATATAGTAACTCAAAATTCCTCTATGCTATTTAGGTCTTCTGGTTGGAAATTTGCTGCTGGAGGATATAAAAAAACGCAGCCTTTTGCAACAAGCTCAAATTTTGAATCCAAATGGTGTCGATCTTCTTAATAATGTTTGCCTTGAGAGTTGGAAAAAATAAATAAATATAATAACAAGTAAGAGTTTTGCGGTCGAGTGCCCCGACAGCAAAATATCCTGTTCCAAGTAATGTGGTTCCTATAGCTTTGAGCTTCTTTTATTTTAAAATTTATTCCAATAATTGGGGAGGCGCACTTGCATATCTTCGGTGTTTTTGCTCGGATTTTGTAGTGGTATAACGAATAGAATATATTGTATATTCAATCATTAGGATCAAACTTACAAATTTTAGCTCTGACAGTTTTTCGCGGTTAAAAGGAGGAGGAATTTGCCAAATCTGAAGCAAACTTGATTTGGGTACGATATACACCTACATACATGCAAAAATTTGTGGCTCTGGGAGGTGGAATTTTCCAAATCTAAAACAAACTCGATGTGGGTACAGTATACACCTACATGCATGCCAAAAATTGTGGCTCTATCTGTTACAGTCTCTGAGATCGACGCGTTCATACAGACGGACAGACGGACATGTCTAAATCGACTCGGCTGTTAATGCTGATCAAGAATATATATACTTTATGGGGTCGGAGGTGCTTCCTTCTGGCTGTTACATACATCTTTTTTCCTTTGCTCAAATAATCCTTTGCTAATGCAGTATATATAAATTATGTTTAGTTGCTGTTTCGGGTAATGAAATGATGTAACTGATGATATATGACAAGCATCGCCTGTGCGTTGTCAGAACCAAAATCGAACTGGGCTCACAGCTTCTTAAACCTAAAGCTTAACTCTATTCCCCTCTCTGCTGGCGATATCGGCTGCAGTCGTTGTTCATTGGAAGGCTGACATTGCTTCTCTTGCAAGGTCAGATTCCGACTTCTGTTGGAGACTGGATTTAGCGGTGGCGACGTAGGTACTGATTGTGGGCAACTTTGTCAGCATTTGGCCAGAAACAAATGCCCAGTGTCCAATTTTGAGAACGTGTCAACGTCCTATGTTAACGTATATTAACACACGAATTACTCACAAGAATATTTTTCCATTTTTCTCCCTCTCTTGATACACTAATATCAATATATTTTGTCTTGAATCAGAGTTTCCAGTTTTTGTTGTTGTTGTAACGGCTGATCCGTATGTAGATAGAAAAAAAAACAGGTGAGAAAGTCGGTCAAATCCGACTATAATATACTCTGTATCTAGAGTAGGAGCTGAATACAGTGCTGCTGCCACGCTCATCTCTAAGTGTCTCTCTCTCTCTCTCTGAGAACCGGCTCCAATTGGTCTTTTATGTGAATGTCCAGGAACATCGTGATCTCCTTGGTCCAGGTGGTGATGATTGTGGCAGATGATTTAGAGGCAGAGCGGCTGAGTGTTCTGCTACTAAAAAAGTCTGCTATGATGAGAAGTTATGAATTTAGCCTTAGTTCGAACTCCGTTACGTTTCTCCCGGTGGAGATAATAGAACAGTCATTAGCGTAGGCTGCTAATTTAACTTCAATCGGTGGAGGTGGGATTTTTGCTTTCTTTATCTTTCTTGTTGTTGTAACGGTTGGGAAGTTTCTTGTTGAGGCTGTAAAAGATGACTTCCCATTGTCCGGGGTTGGCAATCCTTGGGCAGTGTACTGGACACTGCGTCGGTTCCGGGACGAAGACCCGATTGCCGTGGGAACCGTTATCTTTCTTGTTGTGGACTTTGCTACTCTAAACTCCACTTGGACTTGACTTTCCGCAAGGTAATTGGAGAGCCATCTTTTTAGTCGGTTCGGGAGGTTGGAATGTAGAAGGTCGTCGAGGAGCAAGTTGTGGTTGACCATGTCAAACGCCTTGGAGAGGTCAAGTGCCACAATTATTGATCTTTCGTTTCTATTCTTGTGAAATATTGTACCAAACTAAAAATTTATCGCATCTTAGTATTGGCCTTTAATCAAAACCAAAAATAAATATTTTCTGCATTTCTTTTGATAGGTTAAAAATGATCATAAATATCTCCATACTCACGTTTTGGAAGTTGGCCCTCAGTAAAACGGTCAGTGAGAGACATGAGCAAAACCGAAACGAAAAAGCTCTCTTTGGTTGAGCGAAATCAGCTAATGAGAAAAACAGAATTGAAAGTGTCTTTTTGCAAACTCTTTATCAGTGATGCCAAATCAGCCTTTTCCCGTCAATTCTAGCTGCGGCTTTCATTTTTAAAAATGAATCGGCTTCCTTTCATCATTATTTTTGTTTTTAAGCAAATCGATAGTTTTTCATCTCTGACAGTCAATTATAGACAATAATTACCACCTCTAAGTGTCGTGTGTCAAGTCACATTTTGTTCCGTCATTCTGTGGACAATTTTTGCCGAGCAAATTTTGATTTCCAATGTATCTCTTCCAAAAAAAGGACCTGTCGAGTGTTTTAATGAAAATTGTTTTTCCATGCTTTTGCAGCTTCGCCGACCAACCGATAGAAATTCAAAACCTTGGGAGAGCGCTCGAGAAGCGAGAGAGTGATATGAAAATGAGTCGCCTGCAGAAGCAACAGTACGAACTCATGAGCAGCAGCAGCAGCACAAGTGGCAGCAGCAAGTCGAGACGAAAAGCTCCACCGCCCACACCCCCCGCCCCGCCAGCCGAGGATGAGGAGTCGGTTAATCAGCACTTGAATGGACATGCCAATACCAATGGCAAACGCAGACGTCCGAGTGGCTCCCAATTGACCAATGGTTCGGTCAGCAAAAGAGCCAAACTCAAGTCACCAAATGATGGCCAGGCCACAACCTACAATAACAACAACAACAATAACAATAATGTTACAAACGGACAGTACAAGTCCAATAAAAAGCAAACAGCAACAAATTACAATTACCGCGACACCCTATCACCACCCACACCGCCCTCGCCACCGCCCCCAAATGTGGTCGAAGTGGTTTGCATTTCCGATGCCGAAAGTGAGGAGGAGCGCGATACCGAGGAGGAGGAGGAGGAGGAGGAACAAGGCGATTACTATGACCTAGAGACAGAGGAGGAGGCGGAGCAGCCGGCGCGTGGCGCACCGAAAATAGCCAACAACAACAATAGCAATGCGGCAGCGGCATCGGCAGCAGCGGCGGCGGCCGCAGCAGCGGCAGCAGCAGCAGCCAACACATCAGCAACCACATCAAGCAACTATGCCATGCCCACAAGCAATAGTACGCCCCTCGATTTGCATAATGAAAGGGATCAAAAGGATTTGGAAAAGGTCACCGATCTGCGTTCCTATGGTGAGTGTAAATTTTAAATTTTTAAAGATAGAGAGAGAGAGATAGTTTCAGTTTTAGGTGACCAACAGTGTTGCCAACTATGAAAGCTTTAAAACGGCTGAAAATTAAAGTAGCTAAAAATAATAATTAATGTGTAAGGAGAGCAGTGGGGTGAGGTATTTAATAGGGGGTGATTATTAAGCAGACCGGTGGGTTGAAGGAGGAGATATGATCTTTATATATTATTGTTAAATGATTTTATTCAAATGCATTGATACATTGGTTGTTTTTGGGGTGGTGTATAAGTAAACTGTGTTTATAATTGTACAATGTTGTGCTACAAACAGACACAAAGAAGCATCCTCAGAGCTTAAACCCGAAACGAATAACGGTTAGGGTTACGGTTACTGTTTTGGCCGATTTCTTTTTCCGGCAACTGGCAATGGCCTATGTACATGTGATAAGGAATTGAAAAATGACCGTCTCTTAATTAAACACAAAGTTAATCTTTGCATGCTAAAGAAAGGATACACATGTACACCAGAGATCTGCAAGAGTGCCTGTTTTTTTGACTGCATCAACACTCGCTTTAAATGCGTATGCAGTGTGACTGACACTCTAAATTTCTCAGTCGAGTCAAATACGCACTCTTTCTGTTATTGGTATTTTTGCAAATGAGTCTCTTGTATGCTCGTTTGTAAAAGTGGTTGATTTTGCTATGGTCGGCTCCTCGTGTTGATGTCGTTGTCGTGTTGCATTCTTACGCACTCTTCGCTGGGACAATACTTATTTGTACTTAAAGAGAACAGAGAGGAGTGCGCAAAATACTCGGTGTTCTCAGCACACATACTTTAAATTCTTATGTATGCATTGCGTATTCCTCTTCGCCATGATGCAATAAGTATAAGGTAGTCTCGTCGGCTAAAGCTGTCCCTTAGCGTATGTTAGCAATAAGTGCGAATGAAAAGCACAAAGTATAGTGAGTGTGAACGAAACGGCAATAAAATATGTTGATTAACCCTGAACAGGTCCGTGGGGTTTAAAATATCCTATTGTAATACAAGGAGGTTTATTAGTTTTTATAATTTTATTTAATAGATTAATTTTGTTTTTATAGTTTTATTTTTAATAATTTGGAATTGTCAATTAATCTTGGTTTTTGATTTTGAACAGAAAAGCGAGACTACCTTATTCTTATTGTATCATGGACTACCCTATACTTATTGCATCATGAGCGAGCCCATAAACACAACAAAGCAACCAGTAAGAAAAATACCCTTAAAAGCAAGCACGATCAAAAAATTACTTAAGTGAGGGAGCGACAAATACAGAACGCGATGCGAGAATTGTTGGTGTATCGATGAACACTCAAATTTTTGCGCTCTCTGCTTTCAAGGGTAAAAAAAATGAGTCGCACGAGTAGCGCGGGTATAATTGGCACTCGGTACCCGATGCAAGAATATGCCACGAGTGTTGTAAGCATCGCGTACGTTTTTTGCAGTGGCTGGAGACACTCGAGTGTGAAAAATATCAAGTACATATGCGGTACTCTTGTTGTGGCAGTGCACGCATGCAGATCTATGATGTACACTTTATTTCACAAGCAAATCAAAATAATAATAATCTTCTTATTAAAAATGGGAAAAAGGGGATCATGAAGTTGTGCAAATGTATGTAACAGCCAGAAGGAAGCACCTCCGACCCCATAAAGTATATATATTCTTGATCAGCATCAACAGCCGAGTCGATTTAGCCATGTCCGTCTGTCCGTCTGTCTGTCTGTATGAACGCGTCGATCTCAGAGACTGTAATAGATAGAGCCACAAATTTTTGCATGTATGTAGGTGTATACTGTACCCACATCGAGTTTGTTTCAGATTTGAAAAATTCCTCCTCCTCCATCTTTTAACAGCGAAAAACTGTCTTTCTCTCTGTACAAACGCGTTTATCTTAGAGACTATAAGAGGTGGAGCCACAAATTGTTGCATGTATGTAGGAGTATACCGTACCCAGATCGAGATTATCAGATTTGGAAAATTCCCCTCCTCCATCTTTTAAAGACACTTTCTCTGTATGAACGCGTTTATCTTAGAGACCATAAGAGATAGAGCCACAAATTGTAACATGTATGTAGGAGTATACTACATCAAGTTTGTTTCAGATTTGAAAAATTCTCCTCCTCCATCTTTTAACAGCGAAAACTCGTAACACGCGTGTGACGTTGATGTAGAGGTTACTTACACTGAGTTGTTAGATGGAGAATTCCTCTCCTCCATCTAAAAAATTGTTTTCTCTTGCATGTATGTAGATTTATACTGTACCCAGATCATGTTTGCTCCAGCTTTATCAAATTCCTCCTCCTCCTTCTAACCGCGAAAAACTGTCAGAGCTACAATTTTTAAGCTTGAACCTAGTGACTTAATATATATTCAGTAAGGCCCAATATCTGTCTATTCTTTATACCACTATAAGATCCGAGCAAAAACATCAAAGATATGCAAGTGCGCCGCCCCATTTATTCAAATAAATTTTAATATAAAAGGAGTTCAAAGCTATAGGAACCACATTACTTGGAACAGGGTATTTTGCTGTCGGGGCACTCGACCGCAACACTTTTACTTGTTTTTATACTGCTGATTTGATTTTATGAGGATTTTAGGTTTTGCAATTGATTATTATTTGCGTTATTGAATACTGCGATAATTTCCACATCAGTAAGAAGTGCCTTGTTGAGGTAATGCTCACGAATCTCTTTAAGTATGGGACATCTTCCAAGTAGATGCCACATATTCTCTTCTTCTCCAGTGTGGCACAACGAACAATGTCTGTTCTGTTCCCGATAATAACTGTCTCCATTTAGATATAAGAGACCGCATCTAGCCTTCATAATCCAAGTTATACTATATATTCTATTGGCTATGCTAACAGTGTGATCCAAGTGTTTGTATATTCTAGCACTGCTTGCTTTCTTTGATCTAATATTATATGAACATTTAATAGACGGCAGTAGTAAATGAGTAAATACTGTAAAGGAACAAATGGTCAAAAAAATCGCGAAATATCAAAAATTCACATTTGAGTTTAATAAGCATCATAAAGACGCGTAAACCGGCAAGTAAAAAGGAGGAGTAGATCAAGTGGCCAAGAAAATCAACGGATCGAAGATAATCGTAAAGATTGGATAGATAGATGTAGACTAAAAACCGCGAAATTTGTCAAATTTTCAATTGAGTACTTATGAAAGCGCAGGCGTTAATAAATAAGAGGCGTAGATTGAATAATCCAATGACCTATGATTATTATGAAGATTTCATGGATGGCAATGTGGACGGGTAAATAGAAGATGTAGATGGAACGGCTCAAAGAATCGCGAAATTTGCAAATTCTTCATATGGTTAAAGATAATTTTGAAGACTTAATAGACGGCAATAGTAAACGAGTATATATAGGAAGTGAAAGCCGTATAGTCAAAAATAAAAAAAAATTTTATGATTTTTTGGGAATCGATTGTAGACACGTAAATGGTTGGTTCCAACGGTCCGAAAGTCGCGAAATTTCTTAAACTTTTTGTATAATATGGACGGGTAAATTGACGGGTCAAGATCAAGATCGGTCCAAAAAATCCAGATATATAAAAATTTTACAATTTGTTTAAACTATCACGAAGATTTAATGGTTGTCAATTAAAGACGGGTAAATAAGAGACTCTATTCTTAATCATTGGTCCTCCATTATGTATATCGCGGTTCAGTAGTGTCATAATCATGATATGAATTAGCGGTCTTATTACCAAGGAGAACCCTTAGCTTCGAAAGGCTCTTATGCATTGATCCTAGCATTTTTCACTCTATAGGGAGTACAATTTGTTTGGAATTGTTACTATTTTTGATCCTCTTTGGTATTTTTCCGCTATTTAATTATTTGTCGGTAACGGAAAGTGGTTTAAAACGATTCCTATAATCTTGACTATATTCTTTAGTATTGATCTTCCATGGTATTTATCGCGGTTCAGTATTGTCAAATTCATGGCAATGTTACTATGTGTGGCCATTTGTGGACTTGAAGAGCAGTTTCTTAAGTAATTAGCGGTCTTGTTACCATGGAGATCCGTATTATTTGGCGATTATAAAAGTCGACAGTCACGGTAAATAGGTTAAAATAACTCGCGAAAATAATTTCCGAACCCTGAGCAACGCATGCCGGTTCCTTCTTATGGAAAAATGTATATCAAAACAGTTTTATGGCAAATCTTTTAGCCGCTTTTAAATCAAAAGTATTTTTTATCACTCATCTTCTGTTGTTGACCTTTTAGTAACCCTGGCCTACCAGGATAATATGTGATCTGAAACATTGAGTTTCATATAATATAGGTTTTTGCAAAAATAATAGTTTTTAGCGGACTTACATCATTTCGTCGTTTCACTCACTTACCCTAGGTAAACGCATCGAATCAGTTCCTTTGTATGCTCTTCACAAGCTGGGTTGGATCTTACAGTTGAGACTTCCTCCTTATATATTCAGACTTGAGCTTTTAGACTTACCTTTACTTGAGCTTGGACATACTATGTTGGGTATAATGTTTTTATACAAGCTTTTAAAGGGTCATATTGACGCTGATTACCTACTTGGGCGTCTAAACTTTAATGTCCCGTCAAGATAAAAACGAAACGAAACTCCCTCGAGGATTCCTATGCCTCTGATTGCCCATTTCGCGTTCTACGTAGGGATTACAATAATATCTTTTCTTTTCTCAGTGGTAACATTTCCGACGAAGGCTTTATACCTTTTATTCTTGAAAATTCGGATACTTTTTTCAAAATAGCTCAATTTCGGTAATACTGAATAGATTCCAGTTTACGACCTAACAAAAAAGCTAGATCTGGCGGGGAAATAGCTAAATTGGCAACACTGCAAAGACACAAGAGGCAAAGCACACTAATTTAAGATGCTCTCTAAGCAGAGAGAACAGAAAAAGTACTAAATTTACGAGGGCAGTTTCTAAAGTCAGTGACTTACCACCTAAGAGTTAAACCCAAGCACTTCAAACTGAGCAAATTGTACAGATATTGTGATTTAGTTAGTAATTAGAAGAGATGTAAAAATTCACTTTTCAATCAAGTTTGTACCACTGTTTGGCATCAATCGACACTAAACTCCATTGATGGCGTAGAAATAATAGGTGGGTCGGACAACTGGTCAATGCCGCCGGACCGGCCTCCACTTTCATCCTTTCAAACATCAAGTGGAGCACATACTTTTAACCTTGACACATTTACCTACATAGAGAGAGAGAGAGAGGGTGGAGGGAGGAGGGAGGGGCCCGCCGCCGTTTGCGTAGCCTTGCCTGTGACTCGAAGTGAGAGAATATGCTATCGACTGAGTGAGGTGTACTACTACTGTGTGTGTTGGCTTATTCAACTCACCATGTCTGTAGCCAAAAGTCAGACAATTGCAATGCACTCACAAACACACACACAAACGCAAAGACAGTGGGGCTAAAGGGCTAAGAGGCCAAAATTGAAGAATGGGCGCAAAATACTCCCCCCACCATTTTACCTAACCCTCAAATGAGCACTTGGCTATAGAGAATTTTGAATTTTTGCCATCTTTTTCAGGCCCTTCAGCCTATGATACAAACGCAGGCTACTTTCCCAAAACCAAAGCTACTGTTTTTGCAAAGACAAAGCCAAAGAAATCTGTTGCAAAGACAACATTTTTTCACGTTTTAGTCCCACAGTCAAATGTTCCTAAAAGAGTTTTGCTCTTGTTTATTCTTGTTCTTTACTCTGTTTCCAATTTTGAGTCAATTTCCATTAACTTTAATAGTCTTTTTCTCGCACTTTTGAACCAGTGTGTGACGTCACAACGTCGACATAACATTTGTTTTGTTTGCTAACATGCGTTTGTATATGTATGTATGTTTGTACAGTTGTAACTACATAGACACATACACACACATACTTGTTTGCATAATCGAGCTGCAGGCAGCAGCACAGCAAAGGCAATTCTCCACGTGCCTGTATAAATATGTTTGTTTGAAGGCAAACTATTTACTTGAACTTGACAATACAACACACAACTTTACATTTATCATGTTAGCCTTTAAAAATAATTGCAACTAATTGTCTAATTTGTTGTTATTCAGTGTTAAACAAGGTTTTATTTGGGTTTTCGCATTGTGTTTGCGCCTCTCTTGCAATTTGTTATCAGCGGCAGCAGCCAGATCAAAGAGAGAGAGAGAGAGAGAGCGGGAGAGGGGAGAGCTTTCTCTCCTTTTACATTTGCGTTCATTAAACTTTTGGCCAGTAAAAAACAAAAATTATATACCTATAACCTGCTAAAATTATACATTTTTGGCACATCAAGGTCAACGTCGTCATGAAATGCGGTTTTATTTGGTTTGAAATACAATTTTTAATACTGTATGTACCGTATGTATGTATGCATGCATGCGTGAGTATGTATGTATGTAGAGCAGAAAGTCACTCTCAGAGTTTTGAATCTAACTGTAAAATTTCCCTTCTACATTTTATAGCAAAAATCAGTTTGTTATTTCCATTTGTTGAATCAATACTTTTTTTTCATATAATAATTTCCACCCACTCGGGGAAAAATGCTGTCAAAATGTTGTTGGTTCATTGTACCCTTCAAATAAGAGTTGTTGGCACGCGCCAAATTTGTTGCTTTCACATTTCGAAATGAATTACAATTCATTTGTTGTTAGCAACTCCGAATTTCACAACAAATTGCAATTTTTGTACAAGGGTTGAATCAAACTTATGTACCTATGTACCTCTGCCCAAATAATGTACCACTCAAAAGTTCAAGGCCAAAGCTCAGGCAATGGCATTCAACTCTCTTTTCCTCTCTTTGATTAATCACCTAGTAGATTCTCCCTGGGGACATTTTGATGCAAACTAACTATTGGCCCCAGGCAGGTCAAGCAACTCTTATGACACTTGCAATCTGTTGCTCTCTTTAAATGTAAACGTAAGAAAGAGCACGAAAACAGTTGGTCAGCCACCTGCTGCTGCCTCTGCCGCTGTCGCTCTATAGGCGTCTGGCACAGACCTAAATTGATGTCCATCTCGCACGTGCTGCGGTGATAAAACTATACTCACAAATGCCATAATTCCCCACTATCAACTATCACACTTGTATGTATGTATGTGTGTGTGCACGCTTGTCAGTGAGTTGATTATTTCCTTTACTCATATTCTCTCACTATCGCTTGCAAGTGAAAGAATTTATTGTCAACCCAGCAAACAATTTGATATCTAAATAAAAGATTTTATTTTGTTAAATTTATCTTATATCTAATTAAATCTAAATTTTATGGTAGATGTTAGCGGCTTTAGGGGAACATTATGATTGAAGTAATGGATTGGTTGTTAAGGGTGGGATAGGCTTTCAATTGGATAGTCAGATAGGTATTGTTTTCTGGGGTTGTTGAACAGTTGGCATTTGGAAATTATGTGGTGTATTGTTAAGTAAGTGCTGCAAGAGTTACAAATTGGAGGAGGTTCTTGATTAATTATGAATGAGTGGGTAATTAGGGTCCAAGGCGGAGTCTAAAAAATGTTGTTATCTCTTTTCTGTTCACAACGTCCTATTTTCTTGTGCTAAGTCTTTTATAGAGAGTTTATTTAGGTTGATTGTCTTGTAATGTTGGGATGTATTTTGCCATATTAATTTCTTGTATTCCTTGAACTGTGTGTTGATATGTTTTTGAACGTCTGCTATGTTGTAATTGTTTTCGTATATTAGTGGGAAGTTATGTGCATGTTTAGCAGCAGTGTCTGCTGTTTCGTTGCCCATAATATTTGTGTGACCTGGTATCCATACTAATATAATTTTTGGGAATTTTTGGCTAAGAATGTCTCTGATCGCGGTGGTATAATGGTTTTGGTTGTATATGTTTATAATTGATTGGAGGGCAGAGAGAGTCAGACAAATGGCGTAGTGTTGGTTTGATTGTTTTGCAACAATGCATGCAGCTAGGATAGCTGCTATTTCTGCTGTATAAATCGAGCTGTAGCCAGGCATTAGTGCCAAATCTTATCGTGTTGATTTTGTTGTGATGCTGTATGATACACCTGAATCCGATTTTGATCCATCAGTGTAAATGAATGTGTAAGAGCTAAGGTTGTGTTAAAGGTTCAGAAATTTTTGCTGATAGACTATTGCAGGGGTGTGTGTTTTTGTTGTTGTATGTAGGGTGAGGTTTATTGAGTTCTTGTTAAAGGACCATGGGGGTGATTTTAATTTTTTTTGAAGGAATGGGAGGGTGTATGTACCGTTATCGTTGCAAAATTTTAGGATGTTGTGTAAGATTGAAGGAATTTTAGTTTGCGCTTAGCTTTTTAATTTTTTTAGTAGATTTCACACATGGGGGTGTTTGAAGCCAGTACCTGACTTCCAGAGAGTTTAGCAGAGGTAAAGTTGGATACTGGTTTCTATTGGCTTTAAGGGTCGGCTTCAAATAGAAGGTTGTTAATGGGAGTGGTGCGAACAGCTCCAAAAGCAAGTCTTAAAGCTGTGGTACGAGTTTGAGATTTGATATGTAAGATTTTGGACAGTTTCCGTAGAAGAAACCAAACAGTAGTCTATTTTTGACATTATCAGCGATTTTATAGTAGTATTAGGGTTAGTATCGCAATTGTATCTATGATTGAAGAAACCATTTAAGTATGTTGATTCTGCTGTTTGGTGCAGAGTTGTCAAACTCTCTATGTGTTTTTCCATCTGTAATTTTTTGTGATTGTTTTGCCCAGTATTTTCAAAGCGTTGGTCTGGTTCAGTATGAAGTTGTGTGAACTGATGTGAAAGTTACATTTCAATTTTCGGCAAATGTGTGGGTGGTTTTTACAACGAGATCGAGATCTATAAATTGAGAGTCCTCCACACATTTCGACTGATCATAATAATAGGTGCAGTCTCCGTTTCTCACAAGTATTAAAACTGAAGATAATTTAGTAATCAGTGATCTTTTGGTAACTGAGTAAATTAGAGGAAAGTATAGCTCCAGTCAAAACAGAGAATTAAATAATAATTCTTTTAGAAAAATGGGTCGAAATTCTTTTTGTACTAAAGAATTGTTTCTTAGTCTGAAAAAGAAGTCAAATTTACTTTACACATGTTTATTATGTGTGCTCATAATTTTGTTAAAAATGCATTAGAAACAAAACCAAGAGGAAACCTAGGCCACAAAAGACAACGAAACCCTTGACCACTATATAGTATCTTTGAGCAAAAGGACCCATTTAAGTCATCGAGGCTATTGCAGCCGAAATTGGGGAATTCAGTTAGTGCTCCAACTATCGAAGACGACTACAAGATGCCATCCTACCAGGAAGGGTTGCCAGAAAGTCCCACTTATGTGCAAAAAAAGTATTACGATGAGGCAAACTTTTGCCAGGGGATACTGGAGTGGGATGTACCGGGGAAAAAATGGAGAAACATATTATGGAGCGATGAAACCAAGATTAATTTGTTTGGGAATGACTGTGAAGGGAATGTTCGACGCCCTAATGGAAGGTTCCATTCACGGTTTATAAAAAAAAAACAGTCGGACATGGATGTGGCAATATAATGGTATGGGGTTTAGACTACGAACAAAATGAATGCTGAAGAGTACAAATCTATATTGAAACAGTTATGGTACCGTATGCTGAGGAAAATATGCCATTACGTTGGGTATTTCAGCTAGATAATGATCTAAACACACATCAAGGTTGTTATCTAAATTTTTCGAGGACTAAAAATTGACGTTCTGAAGTGGCCAAAACCCATCCCCGGACCTTAACCCCATTGAAAACTTGTGGGGAGACTTCAAAAAAGCAAATTGGCAAAGCATTCATTTTCAAACAAACAAAAATTATGGGAAGGTGTCAAAAACTGTGGTGGCGGACACCGGAGGTTACAGGCTCTTATAAAAAGTATGCCAAAAAAGAATAGCAGTAGTGGCCAAAAATAGAGGTGGATACACTGGATACTAAGTTAGGAAATAATGAAGTGTACCTATTATTATGATCTCTGAAAACGTATCTGAAACACTAGAGTATCTCTTTTATGTTATATTATTATCCTATGTTACAATTAAAGTTTTTATTTTATTAACAACAAAAAGTTTTAAACCTATTATTATGATCAAGTGTGGCACGTTCCCAAAGTTGGCCGTAAAGCGAAAAGCCGTATAGACCAAAATATTTTTCATTCCAAATTCTTTACAACTTTGGTAAGGTCGGTTCTAATTAATCAACAACAAAGAAATGAACACATGCGATCAGGGTTCCCCAAAAAGAGTGCGGAAAATGTGACTGTGTCCTTCTTTCTAACTCTAAGTACTTGCTTTCGTCCCCGGGCAGTGCTGCCAACTCGTCGGGTCATCAAAAAGCAAAACAAGACTTTGAAAAAAGGTTCGAAAAGCCAGAAAAATTTTGTTGGTACCTACGATTTTTTTGATTTTATCAATATTTTAAAACTTTTCAAGTTCGACAAAAATTTCGTCTTCTGCAGATTGTGGAACTTATGGCAGGTCCCTAATTTTTTGGTCTCTTCTTTCAACATATCATCATCTATTTAGCGTTACATTAGGTAGACATTACAGTCTTTATAAATAAAGAGATAGTCCATTACATTGAGCCCATTTACTGACAAAGAGTTCACGTTACATAAATACGCGGTGGACAAGTAGCATACATTGGACATCATCGTACATACAGTTTGAAAAGAGAGGTAGAGCGTTAATATACAGAAAACGAATTGAGCCAATTGGGAGGGTACACCGCATTTGACAGGCAAAAGGTAGACATTTCTTCTTGGGTAAATACTGCCTGTCTTCTGCCACATAGGTACGACGAAACTAATTTGATCGCAGTGTCATTAAAATTGAAAAACTTGCATAATTTATTGCTGGTATAGTGATGTTGTACTGTGTCGAAAGCCTTGCTAAAATCTAGTAATGTGAGGAAATGTCACTTGGCTGTTATCGAGTTGCCTTCAATTCTTCAGTAACATTTATCATTGTTGTGAAAGCTTCTCTGGCTTCCGAAAGCCAGATTTGCATATTCGTTGTTTTTACCCTGGGTTACTTACTAAGAACTTGTTTATCTGTTGTAACATTAAATGCTCGAACACTTTAGATAAAGGGCAGAATGGATATTGGTCTGTGATCATTATTAGCTTTGGAACAGGGATTATTTTCGATAATTTTCCAATTTTCCGGGAATGTTGACTTAATAAATGCGGTGTTACAGATATGAGTCACATACAGTATGTCAAGAAATTGTTTTGACACAGGAAAAAATTCACATTTTGCACTTTTATTGCAAAAAGGAGGATTTCTATAAATGGTAAAATTTTGTTCTCATTATATTCTGATTCTGTATCGTCCCTAGAACTAGAATGCAAAAAAAAAGTAGCCAAATCCTTTTAGATTTAACATTTACAAAACAAAAAACAACTTAATTTTAAATGTCAGGATCCTTATTCCTCAGTACAGGAGCTTAAGTGGAAATAAATATTAATATTCTAGACAATTTTGACATGCTTAACCCGAATCTGGTTATATAAAACTTCATATCTTCCATGGATTAGCTGCAAACTTAAATTTAAATGCAGAAAATGTCTCATTTTACCCCTTTTTGTACATTCGAATCTAGTAAAAATCAGATCATTTTGAAAATTTTTGATCTTAACATTCATTAGTTTGTACCAATATGTATGTTAACTCCACCCGACCAAAAGTTCGCCCGCGAGTTCACGCGCAAACCCTAAAACCGAATAAAAAAACGAACAAAACCTTCGTTTACGGATTCGCCAAACGTTCGTTTATGATACTTGTGTCGCTCCAGTTTGTGGCAGGCAAACATTCGTACGCGAACATTCGCATGCGAATTCGCTCGCGGATGTTGACTCGAGCGTTTTACGAGTTTCAATTTCACTCGTTCTCAATATTTTTTGTACAATGAAACTCGAATTAATTGTAATTTTTTACAATCATATTTATTTAAATTCATCGCTTTAGCCCCATTGCAGCTGCTTCCAAGGCATTTCTTTGTGTAAAAGCGGTTGCTTCCTTTGATTGTTCGGATTTAAATAATAAGCAATTAACAAATAGGCAACAGCACTTTGGACAAAACAATCATGAACTTTAAACCACATTAAACAATAATTGTTTAGAGTAAGTAAGTGGGCTCGGCAGAGCTAAGCCAAATTATAAATGCCGTTCCATGGTGGAATTAATATGTTAATATAATTTAAAATAATAATATAATTTCACCATGCTCCGGCCCTAAATAAGGCTAAAGACATACTAAAAATGCAAAGTCATTGTCGACGGGACGGCATAGTTTCCGTTTATTTTCTACCTGCTGCAGAGAGAAGCAAGATAAAACAAGAGTTTCGCTGAAACTAAACAGAATACGAATAAAGTTCTTCGCGAAACTTTCGCTTGATTGCTAGAAAGATTGAATCGTCTAACAATCTTCTGGGAGTCACGAGGGAGGTGATCGAAAAAGAGGCAATGAAGGGTAATTGGACCGCTACTTTCAGAGACAAGCATCAAAGGGAACAATTTTACAATAACAAATACATACATTATATTGAAAGCGCTGGGAACGCGCAACTTTCAAGTGTAAAAAAGTGAAGTTTTACAAAACAAATTACATTGCTTCTGAGCAAATGAGGCAAAATCAACGTGTAAGCTGATTTATTTCCCAGTAATAATTTGAATAGTCAACTGTGCGGTCGAGTGAAGGAGTTTTATGACTTGATATACATATCGCGCATTATTTGTGAACGTCTTAAGCCGCTTATTAACACACTGATTGGACCTTATCAGTGTGGCTTTAGACCTGGTAAATCCACCACAGACCAGATATTCACGTTACGTCAAAATTTGGAAGCTTAAAAAAAAATCAACCTTGTGTACTGGTATACCAACAAAGTACGTTCGTCTTTGCATTATTACGTTAGAAGTACAAAGCTCCGTCAAAATAGGGAAAGAACCTTTCCGAACCGTTTGATAAAGAGGTTTTAGGCAGGGCGATACCTTATCGTGTGACTTCTTCAATCTACTGATGGAATATATACTGCGCCGGTTCCCACATGCCAACAGAACAGGCGCCTTTATTTATAAAGATCTAATGCTACTCGCATATGCGGATGATACCGACATCATCGGCAAAAACGATGGGTGGGAAGCAGGGCGTTTTTCAGAGATTGAGAGGCAGTCAGAACTGATGGGTTTAGCGGTAAATGAGGACAAGACGAAATACCTAGTATCCGCGGACAAAAAGTCCTTGCGTCTTGGACAATATGTTACAATGGGAGACTACAACTTTAAAGTTGTAGAGGATTTTGTTTACCTCAGACGACGATAACCAGCGACAACAACATCAGTCTGGAAATCCGACGAAGGATCACTCTTACAAACCGATGCTTCTACGGGCTAAGTAGAGCTCAAGAGCAGAGACCTCAAGCGAAGAACAAATTAGCCCTATACAAGTCGCTTATCATCCCAGTCCTGCAATACGGCGCAGAAGCATGGACAATGACAGCAGCGGATGAAGCGGCGATTGGCGTGTTTGAACGAAGATTCTTCGGAGGATTTATGGACCTTTAAAGTTGGCGATGATTTCCGCATTCGAAATAATGACGAACTGTATGAGCTCTATGGGGACACCTGTCTGGTCAAGCGCATAAAGCAACAGCGGCTGCGCTGGTTAGGACATGTCACAGGATGGACGAAGAAGCTCCAGTAAGGAAAGCTTATTATTCGAAGGCGGCTGACTACGGAGGAAGAGGCAGGCAGGGGAGACCTCGACTGAGATGGGATGACCAGGTTCGGGCAGACCTTGCCAAGCTGGTTTGACCAACTGGTCCCAGCTCGCACGGAGCAGAAGCGACTGGCGGACATTGATTGCAGCGGCCGAGACCGTCGAACGGTTGTGGCATGCATCGGGCCAATCAGAAGAGAGAAGAATACATATATTGGTTTGTGTGCACAAAAAAATTATATGTATAAATTTACGAATAATTGATTTCTTAATAACAGTCTAATACAGCAGTGGACAGCAGAAATAACGAAAGGCGTACAACAACAACATTCTAATTTTGTCATTTGCTTTCGAACAACGCGATGCAGCCTGTGGTTGTTGTAATATCTATTGCGTGTCGGAATTAGAAAAATAACGGGCCGGGATCGCCCATCGCTGGTCTAATATATATACTAATTGATCTTCTTAATAATTATCTAATGTGTTCAACATTATGTAGAAGCAGATACATAAAAAGTTATTAAATCATAAGTTTAATAACACTAGTTTACAGCCAAAAGGACCCATTTCTACTAAAAATTTTTTTTTGGTGTAGTTTGGAATGGTGATCTCAAAAATCGATTTCAAAAATTTTTTTATGGCTCCGTTTTTGAAATATGAATTTTTTTCACTTTTTCAGTAGGATGTCTTACATTTTAAGTCATATCTGACTTCACAATTTTCAGATAGAGTCAAACAATATATATGAATCGAAAGGCAATTGAAGTGCCAGTAATTGTGTAGAACATTGTTTTTAAATCGGCTTAGTAGTTTGGATACAATACACAAAAATTTTTCAAAAACTTAATTTTTGCTCAAAAATGCAAGAAATTTCATTTTTAAACACCTAGAAAAATATACAAAAATCCAAAAAAATTGTTTTTATTTTATCTACTTAAGAATCGCATTTTTACGAAGAAAATAAGGTATTGGTGAGGAAAATCGTGTCGCACGTACCGATGATGGATCAAATTGAGTAGAAGAACTAACTGTCAAATTTGAGTATTTTGTGTGTTCACAAAAAATAAACTTGTATTTTTCTTCGTCGTTTGGTCACTTTTGAAGTAAGTGAAAAGGCAGAACAAAAATTATAATCAAGAACCGAACAAAAGTCGAAGCAAAGGAAATTTATTTTTGAATAATTACGAAAATACCACATTTTTTTGCAATGTTACGTGGCTTAACCCTTGCACTCTTAAGCCCCTTTAACCCATTAAAAGCCAAGAACTTTTAAACCTAAATCTGTGTCACACCTGTTGGTCGTGATTTGCTCATTAGGGCTATGCCATAGGTGCCATAGGAAACTTGTTGAAAATAAAACTTATGGAAACATTATTTTTTGTACTTCTTTCACAGTCAAACTGTACAGCGATGAGGCCGTGAGTCTGAATGATTTCAAAATAATCCGCGTACTTGGCACAGGCGGTAAGTAAAACTGGAAAAACTAACTCCCAAGTGTAATAAACTAACTAACCTCTTTTCAGCCTATGGCCGTGTGTTTTTGGTGCGGAAATTAACGCGTCACGATGCGGGCAAACTGTATGCCATGAAGGTTCTTAACAAGATCACGGTGGTGGCCAAACGTAAAACTGCTGAGCATACCAAAACCGAACGCGTGGTAAGTACTCAACAAGAACAACAAGAACAATCTTTATGTACGTGTGTTTCGTCTCTACTTTACCGTTACCTTTTACCGTAGCGCATTGCCCCTGCTGCGTGCTTACCTTTTTGCCATATTTTTTTGTGACAATAAAGCGCAGCTAATTGAAATTAAACTTGAACCGACTGGGGGGCAACCTTCAAGTTGCACGTACAGTTTCTACAGTGAAGAAGACCAGAACACACACACACACACACACACACAGCTGACCCACTGAAGACTTGTTTTTGTATGTTGCACCGGCAAGCCATAACGGGGCAAGTGATTGAGAGAGCGAGAGAGAGAGAGAGAGAGAGCTCCTATTGATCAACCGGTTGGCGAGAGTAGTAAATAGTAAAATCACTACATTTTCGTTTTGGTTAAATAACTGCAAACAGGTGTACGAGAGAGGGAGAGAGAGAAACGCAACAGATAAGCAGCAGATAAATTGAACAAATTTAACTGTGCTATTTACGTTTCTCTCCCCTCCCCCTCCCTCCACCCACTCTCACGCACATTTTGTGTGTACTTTATGCTTTTTCAAGGTACAATGTTTGCTGTGTGTGTTGAGTGTGCCACTAACCTACATATTTGCCATTACGACGGCTATCATCAAAAACAATTTTTTTTTTTTTTTTTTTGCTTTTACTCTTCTCAGCCAAAATAGAAAGGAAATTAAAACGCAAAATGTGAAAGTTTTGTCCAAAATAATATTTACAAATTTGGCAAAAAAGATTTGAGTGTGTTTTTTTTACTTTACTTTCACACAGCAACAGCTGCATCCGACAAATTTTATAAACAAAATTAATAACCAAGACAACAAATAAACAAAAGCTATCTCTAAACTCCGACAAGTGTCAAATATAACCCTCCTTCTGTTCCCTAGTCGAGACATGGGGACTCCCCCTGATTTTTATGATCCAAACGTTTATTTTTTTGCTCTCACACACATATTGTGTATGAATCTCAGAGAGTGCTGCCTCTCTCTCTTAGGGCAAAAGCAGGCACAGTGAACACAACTAAAGGAGGATTTTTTGATTAAAAACAAAAAATACAGTAAAATTGAGAAAAATTTTGAAATCTTTATTTGAGCATATTGAGAAAGATCTATATAATTTTATTTTTAAAGGCTATGTAAATTATAAATCAAATGGTTCTACGCTGGGTCCGGTATCTTACGAATAAATTCTTTAATATTGGCTTACAGTGCGTCAACTGTTAAGGGCTTGTAGCTATAGACATGAGTTTTAACCTAGCCCTTACAAAACATAGTGTAAGGACGTTATATCGCATACTCGTCGCTGAATACAATTTTCGGATTAAAAAGTGGATATCTTTATCCAGCATTTTTAATGGTTTATACCTAAATCCTTTTCCAAAATTTTCCACATAGTTTGGGAGTAACGGATATGGCCCAATTTTAGTTGCGAACAGCGCCGAATTGATAATTTTCCTCTGTCCGTACATGGACGTAAATTTATTTGATTACTAAATAAAAGGAGGTAAGATGAATGTTTTTAAAAATTCTAGTTAAGTTGGGTGACCTTTTCATTTATAACATTTCTTCTCTAATATGAAGCCATCTCTATGTAATTCGCCAGTCTATTTTATCCCATTCCCCCGTTCAGGGCCATAAGCACCTCTTCTTCGGTAAACGTACAAGTTTTAAAATATCGTCAACGAAAATTCCCGCATTATTGGACATCGGCCCACAAAATTCATTGTACCTTTGTTGATGAAATTTGCTTAGGGGGGGGGGAGTGAGGTTGGTTGATGAAATGCACCAGTTTATACTCGCCTTTGCTTCTTTTTCTGGCTGCCACATGCTTTTTGAAGCTCATTGTAGGTGTCAGGATACCCCCAAGGTATTTGTTTTCCGATACCACCTCTACATGTTTTTCCTGAAACGTTCAGTTCTCCGATGCAGACAGTCTACCGCCGGATTTTGCCTACCTTATTGACTTCGATTCCCCACAATATGCAGTATGTCTCGGGTTTACGGATACTTTACTGGAGGGTTAGAGGATTGTCATCTGCCTACATTAATACCCTAATGTTTGTGTTGTCGATATACAGTCCACCTCCTAAGTGTTCGTGCAGAAATGATATTATTTCAGACTTTGACTCGATTTATGCGAAACGTTTTTTACGTTTTACAGTAACCGCAACCCTAACCGTTATTCGTTTTGGTTTTAATCTCTGGTCATACCACATACGCCGTCTGTCTGGTTAGGAACCTTTAATCACTCTGCCTGACTTCTTTGACTGTTGTGACTTCCCACCTCTACATACACACATACACACAGACGCAACTGCTGCTACGGCAAATGGTAAAAGCGCTTGACTTTGCAAATTCAAAATGCACGGATAAGACGTACCCAAAATAATCTCTAGCAAAGACAAAATTTTTCTAGCTTTAGTCCCCAAAAATTTTGATTTAAATTTGTATCAGATTTATCGTAAAGAGCTTCGTTCGTACCGGGTGTCCCAAGACACCAACTATTTTGTTTCGCTTTTGTTTAAATTCACGCGGTTTGTAGAAATTCCTTGAGCTAGGAACTTGAAACTTGGGTCTGTGTAATATGAAGTTATGTATATATTTGACTGGTGCCACGTCGCGACGGGCCCAGACCTCTCAAGTTATTTAAGCTGTTTACTTGAAATTTGAACTGCGGGTTTTGTTGGTGCGAAGTAAGATATTTTACTGCTTCAGGAACGGTTGCTAACCAATGTCAAAAGCGGTGACGGACCAAATTTCAATTTTTAAAATAGTAGACAGCCGCCACTTTCCCTAACTTCTGTGTATATAGAGATCTGCTGCACACTAACAGTATACGAACTTATGTTTTCTTTTGCAACAACAAACGCGTCAAATGGAGCGCTTTTGAGTAGCCAAATGATGGAATAGATGGAAAATATACTAAAATACTTGAAAAAATATTTTAATTTCCTGCGATTTACCTAAAATTTGGGACAATATGCTTGAATTTAATTGAATCGAAGTAAAGTCGTTCTATACTTTTACTAATCAAAAATTTTGTTGTGAATCGAACAAACCAGGTATACCGAGGAGAAAACAACCGACTAAAACTTAGAACAAAATTAAAATTACCGGCAACCGAACATTTGATATTTTTAGAGGCACGATAAGAAGCTCAAAATTGTACCGGTACGTTTCGTTTCTTTGAGATATATAATGGTTATTGTTTGTGAAGTCTGTGAAGTCTGTCTAACTTAAGTTTACATCTATGCCTAAATAATGATTATGTGAATTAGCGATTCACACGGACAACATCCTAAGTCCTAAGCATCTTCGTCACCGATTAATTGTACAAATTGCTACAAAAAATGGATAGAATGAATTTTTCGAACAATTGCTGGTTTTTGATAGTACTTAAAAACAGGCAACATTGTAATTCGGCAACTTACAGCAAATTTAGACAATAATACATAAAATGTAGAGATCGAAGATGAAGGGCCTGCTTACCTTGAGAGTACAAATATTGCAAGTGCACAAAAGTTTGACAGTGTTATTATAATGCTTCCTTAATCGAAACATTTTACGCAGTATTTTTGATGCTCCCCCTTGCAACTCCAACCGCTCACTCGCTAGTTACAAACCCGTTTAGTGGCCAGGATTAGAGCATTTTGAGGTGGCCAGCCATGCTCCAGCAATGTGGGTGCCACAACCGAAGGAGCTATGGGTGGAACTCTGTAATATTATCCGATATGAATTCCGTAAGATATATAAAGTCAAATCAAGTACCTGCTCATATGTATGTTTGTATTAACAAAAGTTGTTGAGTTCATTGAAAAAGTTTACCGAAAGTGCAGTATGGGATGGTGAAGACCTATCAGATTATTTTGAAACATTCAGTGGGGTAAAGCAAGAATGCTCGCTCTCCGCTATTGTTTGCACTGTATTTGGATGATCTAGATCAACATTTGGAAGTAGGTCCTTACATTGACGACATAAATATTAGGCTATTAATGTATGCTAATGACATAGTTATACTCGCTGGATGGAAGTTTATCTCTTGAAGTCAGACATAATGGTGTTTCGGAGAGGAGGACGACTGGCAAATAGAGAGCAGTGGACCTTTAACAATGACGCAGTTTGGATTGTAGCGCATTACAAGTATCTGGGAGTCACCTTTACACCACAACTAGTCTTCAAGCATTTAAAATATGTGACTAAAACATTATCCAATTCGAGCAAGAGAGGTCTCGTGGTATAATACTCTGCTGAACAAAATGAACGAGTGCGGAATAGATTTAGAAGAATATCAGATAGAATGCGAAAATTTGCTGACTAAACTTAAAGAAAGAGGACTACAGGACTGTGTGACTAATGCAAGAAGTAGCGAACAACGTATATATAGGCTGCTTGATTACTCCAAAGGACCTACATATTGCAATGATTCATCTTCAAGAAGTAAGACAATGTGGATACTGAAAGCGAGAGGTGGCCCCATATGCCTGCACGGCAGCACAAATCAACGTGTTGCTACAAGGACTTGTACTTTATGTAATATGAACGAGGTGGAAGACATAATGCATATCCTAGGTCGGTGTACCGGCGATCAAAGAATTCCAATGGAGATATTTTAAAAAACATATGCTAACAGAGGAAGAAGTGAAAGGAATACTAAACGGAAAGGGTGACGAAAATTGGGCTAAACTTAAGAACTACTTAGAGACTGCAATTAGCTTTAGGAAACTTGTAATAACCGAATTCGTTGTCTCGTAAAAATATGTATAATTTTGTGTCCTAATTGTAAATGTCTGTACTATTTCACGGTTCAAGGGGGACTATCGGATATCCCGTGATGAACGGGGAAGTCCGCCGACGGTTTTTTATAAACCATGCCCCAGACGAAATTAATGTGTAAATGATAAATGTGAAACCAAAAATTAGAGTAAAAAACATACTAAACTACTACTTCTACTATCAGTATGCAAGGGGAACATAGGGGGGGGGAGGGGAAAAGGGGAAGGAGAAGAAAAAGAAGGGAGAGGAAAAAAAGAAGGAAAGGGAGGAAAGAAAAGGGGGGAAGTGATTTATTATAGATGACTTATTTGTAAAAGTTTGAAAAGTTGATCAGCAAAACATGAATCAAGCACAGGAAACGAAAACTGCTGGATAAGCATTGATTGATTGATTTAATAATTAACAAACGGACTATTCCAGATGGAAGGCCTTTGATTCCTCCAATTTCTATTGGGTTGTGAATATTATTAACCTGCAATCAGTACGAAGCGTAGAGTAATCGGGGCCCCCATTAGTTTAAAATTTGCTTTAAAAACTTTATAAAACTAATACAACTACCTTTCTACCTTTTCCAGGTACTTGAGGCAGTACAGCGCAGTCCTTTTCTGGTGGGCCTTCACTATGCCTTTCAATCGACATCAAAATTGTATTTGGTTTTGGGTAAGTTACATTCTCCCTCATTTCGTTCTCTCTTTAAACTAAAACCCACCCCTCTTCAATTCCAGACTTTGCCAATGGCGGTGAGCTCTTCACCCATCTCTACCATGCCGAACACTTTGAGGAGTCACGTGTGCGCGTCTACATAGCCGAAGTGGTATTGGCCCTAGAGCAATTGCATCAACTGGGCATCATTTATCGTGACATTAAACTGGAAAACATTTTGTTGGACGGTGAGGGTCATATTGTCCTCTCCGATTTCGGTTTGTCCAAGATTTTGACGGCGGAGAACGAGTATCGAGCGCACAGTTTTTGCGGCACTTTGGAGTATATGGCTCCGGAGATTATACGCACTGGACCGCCGGGACATGACAGTGCCGTCGATTGGTGGTCGGTGGGTGTGTTGACCTTTGAACTGCTCACCGGCGCCTCACCATTTGCCACTTCGGATGGCCAGAGTCAACAGTCAGAGATCTCAAGGCGCATACAGAAGGAACAGCCGTTGATTCCCAGCTCATTCAGTGCCCATGCACGCGATTTTGTTCTAAAGATGCTGGAGAAGGTTCCCCGGAAGCGGCTGGGCGGTAATCATCGCGATGCCAGTGAGATTAAGGAGCATCCATTTTTCCATGGCATCAACTGGCAAGAGTTGAGGGCCAAACGCCGCAAAGCGCCATACAAACCCACCGTGGAGTCGGAGGAAGATGTGCAGAACTTTAGCAATGAGTTCACCGACCAACCGCCCGAAGATCCCGAGTGCGATGCTCCGCCCAGCAAGATACGTCTCTTCCGGGGCTATACCTATGTGGCACCCGAACATTTGGAGCAAATGCGTCGCGACAGTTGTTGCGACATTGAGTATTGCAATCCAGGATTGCAAAGTATACCACCCCGACCGGATGATCTCGAGCTGGGCACACGCACTGTCAGTGGGGCCTATGGAACGTGTCACTTTGTGTCCGACAACACCACGGAAATGGTCTTCATGGCCAAGGTCGTACCCCTGTCCAAATTTCGCGTCTCCGAGGTTGATGCCCTGATCTCGTGTGCCCTGGATAAGAACAGTCATCCGAATATTGTCAATTACATTGACACGTTCCGGGACAAGTGTGAAATTTGGATACTCACCGAGTATCTGTGCGGACAGGAGCTGACCGAAGTTATACAGCTTAAGAAATTGGATGAGGAGACGTGTCGTGATATCTTTTTGCAACTGGTAATGGCCGTGCGTCATATACACTCCAAGAAGTTTATACACGGCGACCTCAAACCAGAGAATGTGATGTTTGAGAGTCGAAAGGATCGGAATGTGAAGCTGGTGGATTTTGGCAATGCTTGGTGAGTGGAACGATGGATTTTATTTTATTAATGTCAAGTGGGATAATGAGTTAGCCCAGGGAATAAGGGTTAGGAGAAATTTAGTCGCCCAGTGGGTTGCTATTAGAGACCGCACTAAATAAAAATGTAACATGTTTGGCATCGCCGAGTATGAGTAAAAATTATCCGATTAACTAGCTGTCAAATGGGCATCGTAGGCATCGTCGCACGTAGGCACTAATCGTTATAATCAAAAATAATCATTTAATTCGAAATTGTTAAATCTGAACAAAAGAATATTTGAAATAGAACTAAAGCGGGCGAATATCCCCTAATCAGGACACGAAACCATTCGTCGCTAATAACACAATCTACGTTAAGGATCACTCATACATATTTGTTGTTGCGTTCCATTTTGCAAAGGTAGATGAGAGAAAGAGAAGAGAGAGAACATACGAAGTTGCTGTTGGAATATACTAGGGCTCTCCGAGAATAGAGGGAAAATGTGACTGTCTCTATGTGACACTCAGTGGTGCATGACTTCGGCAAGCATTCGTTGTGAACACCGGTGTTTGCCGCCCAGGGCTATGTTTGGGGACCACGAAAATACATTGGTTTGTTCAATCTGGAGTGCCAAATGCGCGGCTATCATGCGAAAATCAACAACGATTGCAACTTTAAGTCAAAAAATCATTTACAAATAGATTCCAACCAAATATAGTAAGCTGTGATTATACCGACGACAGATTATACCGGCACGTGCAAAGTAACACAGATAAAAAATAACATTTACTCACACAACATTAACCGAACGAGATAGTCAAGGTGAGGTCTAGTGCTAATACCAAATCAAGCGAGATACACAAAGTCACAGTGCAGGATATGCCTGTTTGTAGCTAATTAAGAGTCAAGTCTATTGGAGAGTGATACCTGCTGGTATGCATATTGATTTGGGCGTATCATGGCAAAACATCTAAATCGCGATATAAAGTTGTATGCCTGACATACCAGGGAGCATCCGCGATGCGCTGGATTACTCGGCTTATAGAAAATATTTTATTTTTTTGAGTGTAGTGAAGCATGTCGTACCGCATAGCGGGATCCCCCAAGTCCAGAAAGGCATGATAAAAGCCTTGTAAACACGGAGTTTGGATCGCAACGAAAGTCTGCTACGAAGCTTGAGAAGCCAATCGAGCTCATTTGTCTAAACTGCGACTGTAGCGGCTGCTCGTACATGGCCTTTCCAGGTCATTTGGCGATCCAGAGTTTCAACAAGGTGTGTACCAGCAGGTTTTGAGTATAGGACTATTGACCCTAGAAGTTCCACTCGGTCAATTTGCGTTGACTTTTAGAACGATTAATGGCTGTGTACCAGAATTTCGCCCAACGACCTAAGCCATCCAGGAACTGCTCTATTGCGGCTTTTGGTGGAGGCTAGAAAAGTTGTATCGTTAACATACGTGGCGATAAAGTTGCGAGGGGCGACCGGATACTGCAGATCCGACATGAACAGAGAGTATAGTACCGCTCTAAGAACACTTCCCTGAAGAACCCCTCAAGAATCTGACGGATGCTTGATTGCTCGCCCCTTAGCTTAACTGTAAAACGGTAAGAGAAGGTTCCAGGGGATTCTGGGGAGGTACTTAAGCTTAAAAACCAGACCCTTGTGCCAAACGCCATAAAACTCAACCAAAAAGACGGCAGAGCAGTATTGAAGTTTCTCAAATGATTTTAAAATATGATTTGTAAGTCTAGGGAACTATTGTTTTTGTTTTTATACCGGTTTTCGGGTTGTACGTAGGGATAAGAGAGAAAGAATGAATGTAAATGTGGATAGTAAATTTGAAATGGAATGATATAGAGAGGAAAGACATTAGAATATGAAGATGAGTAACGCGATACGATTTTTTTCCCCTGGCTTTTGAATCTGGCTTTTCGCTCTTTTGAAATTTTGTCCAGAAACCAGAGAGGGAGAGCGCTCTAGAGCCAGCCGCGTTTTTGTACGCATAGAGCGACAGCCGACGACTGTACGTGTGCACACGTATTCTGAAGCATTACTCAGACAAGCAAGTGCATTCTATTTTTAGATTTTTACGCTCTCAACTTTGTGTGAGCGGAGAGAGCGCGATTTTCGGCGCCATCAAAAAAAACAGCTGCATATTGCAAAACCATTGTATGGGCGTTCGGCATCTTAGAGATTATATTGGTCTTTGGTGGGACTATATATGGGCATTTCCATTCTGTCGAACCGTGACCGTCGTACAAATTGAAAATGAAAAAAGGCAAATTATAGCGAATTTTTAATTCGTTTTTTACTGTATAATATAGCTCTTAGCAAGCACTTTAATTAGGTTTTCGCGAGTAGCTATATAAAGACAAAACTAAGCGAAACCTAACACAATAACTACTTCTGGGTCTTCTGCGATCAGATTAGTGGGAGCGTTGGGGAGCGTGGTTTTTTCTGGCGAGGTAGCTGTTGATGAAGCACCCTGATCTGAGCTGAACAAGAGTCGTGCGCGTGGTTCTGGGCAGCTGTTTCTCAGTTTCTCTCCACAACGTTGTTCTTGATTCGTCGACTGTCCGTATGTGGATTTTTTTCCCTCACGTTGAGAGTCAGACAGGTTGGTGATGAATCTCGGGCATGAAGAGGCAAACATCTTGTCTGCTGGCACGTGAGGGAAGACAGACTTGGAAGGAACTGTGGTTTGCACGTTCTTCTACTAGGCTGCTAGCCAGTAATTGCTTGTCCAGCATGCTGCAGTGGACTTTCGCTATGGACTTCCTCGTGGTTTTGGTACTCATGGGTAATGGAATGAAATTCAGTGACCATTCTGATATAACCGGGGATGTTGGACATCCCATGGGCATGCCTTAAGAATGCCTTGTATTTCTGCTAAAGTTGTGGCTTCAACAGTGCGTCCTTTGAAGAAATTCTTCTCAACATTTTTGACTTCTTCCAATTCTGGTCGTAATTTCTCTTTGGCTCAAACTGCATTCATTGAAATCACTTTTCACTACCCTTTTCCATTTCTGCCAGGCAGTTGCCTTTTCCCATTTTACAAATTTAGCAAATTAGTAATATCGATCGATTTCGTTTGATGATTTGAAGATAATTAATACTGCATCGCATAAATTCAAAGCAAACTAAGAAATTAGTTAGTTTCTTTTATGGCAAACTCTCCTAAAACCAAAATTAGGAGAGCTTTTATCTTCAACTGGATTTGTAAATAGTGTCGCTCAACTGAATAGGTTTGACCTTTTTTTTAGGTCTGAAACTTTTATCTTAAAAAGCACTCTGATTTAAGCGAAATAAATTTTGTTGTATAAAGAAATCAGTCATTTGTGAAATAGCTGTTAGCTTTGTTGCGTATCATATAAATATTATTATTTTTTTCAAAAACATAACAAAAAATCTCCATTTTTTGGCTCATCTGAATAGTTTTGACACTTTTGACTTCACTTTTTGATTGACTGCGTGAATGAAAAGAGTTGAATTCTTTTGAATTCCAAAATTTAAAGCAACTACTATCAGATTTTTGTAAAATGGGCCGCCGAAAACCTTTAATCGATTTTGAAAAAGGTCAAATAAAAGGCTATATTGATTCTGGTTTAAAACAGTATGAAATAGCCAAGAAAATCGGTCGACGTCAAAACGTTGTGAGTAATTTTCTTCGAAATGAAGCTGACTATGGAAAAAAAATGAATGGAGGAACAAAATATGCAACAACAGCATCGGAGAGGCGACTTATCCTACGAACTGCCCCAAAATCCCACCTTCTGCTAGTAAAATTAGGGAAGAATGCGGCGTAAATGCTAGTGTGGCCACTGTAAAACGAATTATTCGAAGCGCCAAACACTTGAAGAGATTGAAAATAAAAAAAAACACCTCTCAACGATGCTCGAAAGGAAGCACGACTTCGATTTGCTCGAGAACACATGACGTGGAACAAGGATTGGAAGACGGTGGTCTTTTCCGACGTAAAGAAGTTGAACCTCGATGGACCGGATGGCTATAATTACTATTTCCACGATATGCAAAAGGAAGAATGTTTTTTAAGTCGTCATCACTCATGTGCAGGTGGAGTAGTGGTGTGCGGTGTCATCTCGCTTTACATGCAAGCTCCAGTTTGTCACCTCGAAGATGAACGCAAATGTGTACAACACTGTGCTCCAAAAGGCTTTTCCCCAGTTTTCGGACATTTATGGTCATATTCCATGGACGTACCAACATGACAACGCTCCCATTCATACCGCTTGGGTTTTTAAAACTGTGGATTAAAGATCAAAACGTCAAATTGTACCCCCCGACGCTAACATTATCGAGAACATTTGGGGACTTTTCTCCAGGAGAGTATACGAAGGAGGAAGACAATTAAGTGACTCTGGAACCCTAGTTGAAGCAAATTAAAAAAGCCTGATCAATAATTTCAATAAATGAAATTGAAAAATATTATGATTCCTTACAAACCGTATGTTTGAAATAATTAAGAACAAGGGTGGGCATACCAAATACTAAATAATGCTAAAACAGTGTCCTTTATTAATTAAGTTACCCAGTGCCTTGAAATTTTGGTTCATAGACTTACACTGCTCGCCACTTGAATAGGACACCCTGTGTGCTCTCTGTACAACTGCTCATTACGCGAAAACGAAATGGTAAAATTACGGTATTTTTCCATATTATCTTTGTGCAAGCATTCTTCGCTCTTTCTGGTATATTCCAAGTTTTGGAATAGAACCGTTATAAAGTTGTTTGCACTTTATGTGAGCATTCGCAAAAATTCAATGGAATTTTTGCGCCACTTGAATAGAACATGCATTTTATTTGGTCGGTATCATTGGCACGTGCACACAAATTTTGGTTTACTTAAACAATTCGCTTTATTTGAAGTGTGAATTAAATTAAAAAAATTAAAATGGGGCGTGGCACTTCATTATCTGAGTCGGAGAAAGGAAAATTTCAAGTTTACAAGGATTCTGGCCTATCTATTGCCAAAATAGCGAAAAAAAATCGACAGGAGCCGTCACGTCATAGCAAATTTTTTGAAAAATGAGTCCAATTATGGTAAAAACATGAAGGGCCGCACCCACAGTGTGCTTACTAGCGCGGACAAGCGACTTATATTAAGAGAAGCTTCCAATTCGCACGACTCTTTGGCCAAGATAAGGGAAAAATGCAACGTTAAAGCAAGTTTGACAACCATGCGTCGTGTTATTAATAATGCTCCACACCTGAAGAGACTTAAAATCAAGAAGAAGCCCCCTCTTAACCCGGCTCGGAAGTTGCAACGCCTTGTTTTCGCTCGCGCACATGTGACCTGGACTTCGGAGTGGCATCGTGTTGTCTTTTCGGACGAAAAAAAGTTTAATTTGGAGGGTCCCGATGGCTACAGCTACTATTTTCATGATCTTCGAAAAGAACCACACCATCTTGACAAGTTGCACAGCTGTGCTGGAGGTATTATGGTGTGGGGGGCTATTTCCTATTATGGCACCTGTGAGCTTAAATTTGTTCCAACCACCATGAATGCGTTGTGCTATAATGGTATCTTGAAAGAGGCCTTTCCACACTTCCAAACTCTTTTTGGAAATCTAAAATGGATTTATCAACATGATAATGCCCCTATACATACGGCCCGGATTGTTAAATCGTATATAGCGAGCCAAAACGTGGAATTATTAAACTGGCCACCCTATTCACCAGACTTGAATATCATTGAGAATGTGTGGGGATGGCTAACACGTCATGTATATGGATCAGGTCAGCAATATTCGAGCGTTCCCGAACTAATTGCAGCTATCAAATTGGCATGGAGCTCGATTTCGTTGAATTATTTGGGAAAATTGTATGCATCCCTTCCAGACCGAATGTGTGAAGTTTTGGAGAAAAAAGGTGGCTCAACACACTATTAAAATTTTTTTTTTTTTTAAAAACATGTTAATAATTTCTAATTTAAGTTATATTGATAATTGAAAAGGATTTAAATATTCTTAAATGGATTTTAGTTAAAGTGTCCTATTCAAGTGGTGCAAAATGAAGACTCCACAATTTGTTACTTATTGGTTAGCAATGTTTTTTGTATACTTACAACTTTTGAATAATTTTGTAATTTTCGTCAAATTACTACATTTAAATAAACTTTATAAGAACACAAAATTTATTTTCCCAGATGGCTTGGTTTAGCAGCAATTAACTATAGAAAATCGACTTTAAAGGTGTTCTATTCAAGTGGCGAGCAGTGTAGGTTTAATAGTTTTAGTGGTCAAACCCGTTCAGTTCAGCGATTTGCCTGGATGAGCTCTTAAAGAACTATAGGTATAATTTACGATAGCAAGGTTTACCGCTTACTGTACATAATTGCACAACCACCTATATCAATATTCATGCAAGATCAGGATACATTTGCCACGAATCGCGAAATGTATAGTTCTCTTTAGGCATTTTAAGTTTATAGTTGTGTATATAAATGATGGACACAAGTCCACAGAGTTGGTTTTGATAAAGGCCGATTCATTTGTTATATGTTCTTCCACTGGGGTTATTTTGCTGCCGTTAAAACATATTTTAACTCAGCTGTTCTCCTACGCGTTTCAGCAGTCTGCTTTTATAGCTAGATTTCACGCTATTTGATTACAAACTAATACAAATGCTCTAATTTCTTATTTCCCATTCCCATTTTACAGCTACAACAGCGAGTTCCAGAGCTGGCGGGACAAGCCTCGCTACACCGTGGACTATGCCCCACCAGAGCTACTCAGTGATCCCAATTTGGTGGAGTATTCACCCGCCGTGGATATTTACGGTCTGGGTGCCACACTCTATACCATGGTGGTGGGTCATCCGCCATATCGTCATCATGACACTGACACGGATCACAATCCCACAACACTTTATAGACTAAAAAAGCGCATGGAGCGGGACACATTCAATCAGCGCTCCGAACGTTGGCAAAATACCAGCCATTCATTCAAGCAACTGGTGGCCTGGTGTCTGCAACGCAATCCAGCCCAACGTCCACAACTGGACGAAATACTGGAGCACGAATGGGTTGTAAGTGGTGAGAATGTGGACTATGATGTGGTCCAGGTGGTCTTACCGACCGCCGAGCAGGAGGTGGTGGACTTGAGTGAAGATACAATGGAACAGCCCACCACAGGTATGTCAACAGATAAATCGGCTGAGGATGAGGGTATCACACTGCTCAGTGAGCCGCTCGAGGAAGAGCAGGCGCTGCCACTACAGCTGCCGGTGTCCGACGACGAGGATCTGTTGGTACACGAACGTTTCGACCCGGACTATGAGAGCTTAACCGATTTCTATGGCTTTGATGAGAACGCACCGCCTCTGCAAATGCCCTCCGCCTACTATACCGATCTGCCGCTGCCGCCGCTGGAGGAGCTAAGCATGCCGCCGCCGCCGCCGTCAGCACCGCTGCGTTCCAAGGTAGAGCCAGTGGACGAGGGTGCTACGAGTAGCAAACGTCCGAGAACACGGCAACAACGCCGCACCGAAAGTCACATCCCCCTCAGCAATGTGGCTGCCGCCCCAGAGGAGGATAGCAAGGCTGCACTTTATCTGCTTATGCAGCAATTACCACCCCCAACCGTGCCTCCAGTGCAGCCAGTGCTGGCCTTGCCACGCACAGCTCGCACCTTACCCGCCGCCGCTTTGCGTAGCAAATCCGATGACGATGACCTAATGGGCTTTGGCAAAACTCAGGTCTCGTGGCGAAAATCTCGTGCCAGTTGGCGGCATTTCTGTTTGCTTCTGAACGGTGTACAGCAGGTGCTTAAGCATCGTTTTAAGAAGCAACGTCCGGTCTACTGTGGCCCCACCATCAAGAAGGAAAAACTGGACGAGGCCTATGAGAAGCCCTTGATCTTTCCACGTCCCAAACCGCGCAAGAGTACCAAACGAACACCCAAGGTGCCCAGACAGCCGACGCGTGTGCAACCGGAACGTGCGCGTGCCCTGCGACAGCGTTATGTATTCGAATGACGGCTGAAGGAGGAGGAGAAAAAGGTGGATGTGGTGAAGGGAGGTCAACTGCAAGCGGTGCTGACGATGACGGCGAACTCCAAGCAGCAGCAGCAGCAGAGTAGCTGACGACAACAGATCAGGACTAGGACAAGCAATAGGTCACAGCGTGTGCAAACTTTGTAGAAGAGGATTGTTGTTTAAAAATTATTATTATTTTTTTTTTAGTTTCTTTTTTGTTGAATTTTTTTAAACATATTTTTTTAATTGATGATATTACCCACCCTACTTTCGGGGAATTCCCTACAAAAGGAGACATTTGGTTTGTTAAAACTATAGTTTTTTCCAATATTTAAAATTGTGCTTGCTTTGTAAGCCAGAAGGTGGACAGGTTTGATTACAAACTCGTGTACCATAAGGCAAATTGTAAGCGAGGTTGTAAGGGGTTGGTTTTTAAATGCTAGAATGACAGGAAACAAATATTTCGTCCAAGACTCATAAGATCTTCAAAGGGAAGTCGAGTAGTAGCTAAAAAGGCGAGAGCCTTAGTAAAGAGAGGGATTAGAAAGAGTGCGTAGTTCTCAGGAATGACTAGGTGTATAAAGATAGCGCTAGGAAAGAGCTCACATTGCTTGAGCACAAATTGTAGAAGTGAAGAGGTTAAGATTTACAACCAAGGGTTCATTTTTTAGAGATGATCAAGCTAGCTAAAAATTCACAACCAATGTTCAAGGTGAAGTCAGAGCTAAGGATTATAAGGAAAGAAGAGCTTACAACTCAGACTCAAGTGTTCACCTAGTAGAAGTACCCTTCAGAAATGACTAAGATAGAAGGAGAGCTTCAGGGGAGAGTTTTAAAACTAACACTCAAGTGTTCACATTGTAGAAATCAGAGCTAAAGATTCACCCTTTAGTGATGACAAGTAAAGGAGAAGAGCTTACAACTCAGACTCAAGTGTTGACCTAGTTGAAGTGTACCCTTCAGTAATGACAAGGAAAGGAGAAGAGCTTCAGGGGAGAGCTTAAAACTCAACCCTTTTAAAAATGTGACTTTTTCAGCAATGACGAGGTTTACCAAGCTCAAAATTTATACTCAAGTCTTCACTGTTTTACAGCTGAAGATTCTCCCTTTAAATCTTACCTCAAAATCTTCTAAGAAAAAGTGACTGAAACCATAACTTTCCAACTCTTACAGAGGAACGACCCTTTAAATATTCCCACTTTGAAAACCCTTACAAAAAGAGAGCTTCAAATTACCCTTCAAGTGTTTGCAGTGTACGAAAACTTCTAAGCCCCAAACCCAGTCTGAATTAGCATTTTCCACACTCAAAAAAATAAGGGTATTTGTTGATGATCCATTTTATGATTTTGGTAACCATTTAATGTCAAATTGATATTAGATTTTTATCCAAAGGAGCTGAAAAATGTCCAAAGGATATGATGATCCACTGCTGGTCTTTCAACGAAAAAGATCTGAGATGGCAACCTCTTCACACCTCAATTGGTTGATCATTCGCAACAACAACGCCTTCTTGTTGAAGAGACGTGATGTTAAGAAACCCTTCAGCACAGAGCCCAACAATTTGACCAATGTCAGCTCTTACCGCTACAGCGGTGTTGTGCACAAGAAGACCGTTTCCGTCGTCCCAGCTGGCAATAAGAAGGTGCGTGTTGACTTCAAGTCTGGCCCCAGAAGGTCCCTGAAAAAGCTGAAGAACCTGTTGATTGGTTCCAAGTACCGCAAGGATCTGACACAGGCTGCTCTCCGCCGCGCCTCCGCCGTTCTGCGTTCCCAGAAGCCTCTGCCCATCAAGGCCAAGAAGCCTGAATAAAATGGTATCCATTAGGGAAAAAGAGCTGGAGCTGTTTTCTACTCGAGAATAAAGATGATTTTGGTAACCATTTAATGTCAAATTGATCTTAGATTTTTATCCAATGGAGCTGAAAAATGTCCAAAGGATATGAAAAATGAACATTAAAATCGAAAACTAACCATTACAAATGCAACTTTAAAGTTCTTTCCCACTGCTGGATGATCTCTGACATAAAGAAGCACTTTAAAGACTCACCTTAGCATTTATCATATCCTTTGGATGATTTTCAGCTCCTTTGGATAAAAATTTCAGATCATTTTAATATTTTTTGGGCTATTTAAACAATTCAATCCAAATGGATACCAAAATCAAACCATGGATCATCACTTAAACTGGGACTAATAGCTTTTGCCATCAGTTACATTCTAAAGAGTCATTTTCACCTACTAGCAAACAATTCTTAAACTGTTAACTGTGCTCAAAGGACCCATAACCAAGAAGGAACATTGACCTACTGACTCATAAGGAAGATTGACTTCAGACTAGAGGTCAAATGAGGCATTTTACCTTTAGAATGTTTCTTCTCCTAGTCAAAATAAGCATTGGAAAGGCCATTTCTCCCTTAAACAGGAGACGAACCCTCGAATGTTTCTTTTAAGAAACAACTTCTCACTTAAACGGGAGACGAACCCTTGAATGTTCCTTCTCAGAATCAACTTCTAACTTAAACAGTAGACAAAACCTTTGAATGTTTTCTCTAAGAGCCAACTTCTCACTTTAACCCTGAAACGTAACCTTCCATAGTTCCTACTCTGAGCCAGAATATCCCTTGAAAGAAGCTTCTTTACACTTTTAGCATAGAATGTACCTTTGAATGTTCCTACTTTTAACCAAAATATTCATTTCAAGAATCAATTTCACCCTCTTTAAGCGGAAACGTACCCTTTTATAGTTCCTACTTTTAGCCAGAATTTTGATTTTAAGAATCATTTTTACATTTTTGGCGGAGAATGACTCTGAGAATGTTCTTTTTCTGGGTGAAATATCCCTTAAAAGATTTAGTTTTACATAAAAGCGAAGAATGACCCTTTGAATCTGTTGATTCAACAAAGTTGAACCCACAATCTGTTGATCTCTTCAACGTATATGGGCGACTTTACACTTATAACAGAGAATGATCCTTAGAATGTTTCTGCTTTTAAGTAAAATATCCCTTAAAAGAACTGCTTTGACATTTAAAGCAAAGAATGACCCTCTGAATGTTCATGAATGAGGCAAAATAGTGAAGTTTAAGCCAGATTTGTTGATTTTCAATGTAGAAGGACGACTTTACACTTATAGCAGAGAATGACCCTAAGAATGTTCCTCCTTTTGGGTTAAGTAAACATTTTAAGCAAAGAATGACCCTTTGAATGTTCATGAATGTGGCAAAAATGTGAACTTTACGGCAGAGTTTGTTGATTTTCAATGTATAAGGACGACTTTACACTTATAGCAGAGAATGACCCTAAGAATGTTCCTGCTTTTGGGTTAAATAAACACCTATTAAAGCAAAGAATGACCCTTTAAATGTTCATGAATGTGGCAAAAAAGTAAACTTGAAGCCAGAATTGGTTGATCTTCAACGTATTAACACTTATAGCATAGAATGACCCTTAGAATACCTGCTTTTAGGTAAAATAAACATTGAAATTAAAGAATGACCCTTTGAATGTTCACGAATGTTCCCAAAAAAGGTAACCCTAAACCACAATCTGTTGATTTTCAATGTAGAACAACGATTTTACACTTATAGCAGAGAATGTTCCTGATTTTAGGTTAAATAAGCACCTAAAGCAAAGAATGACCCTCTGAATGTTCATGAATGTGGCAAAAAAGTGAACTTTAAGTCAGAATTTGTTGGTTTTCAACGTATAAGGATGACTTTACACTTATAGCAGAGAATGACCCTAAGAATGTTCCTGATTTTAGGTTGAATAAGCTTTAAAAGAACAGCTTTCACATTTAAAGCAGAGAATGACCCTTTGAATGTTCATGAATGTGGCAAAAAAGTGAACTTTAAGCCAGAATTTGTTGATCTTCAACGTATTAACACTTATAGCATAGAATGACCCTTAG
This sequence comes from Lordiphosa stackelbergi, assembly GCA_018904235.1. Taxonomy (NCBI): domain Eukaryota; kingdom Metazoa; phylum Arthropoda; class Insecta; order Diptera; family Drosophilidae; genus Lordiphosa; species Lordiphosa stackelbergi. The sequence continues at coordinate 19,460 of JAEIFU010001180.1, read as the reverse complement.
AATGTAGCTGCTTTTAGGTAAAATAAACTTTGAATGTTCATGAATGTTCCCAAAAAAGGTAACCTTAAACCACAATCTGTGGATTTTCAATGTAGAACGACGATTTTACACTTATAGCAGAGAATGGGCCAAAGAATGTTTCTGATTTTGGGTTAAATAAGCTTTAAAAGAACAGCTTTCACATTTAAAGCAGAGAATGACCCTTTGAATGTTCATGAATGTTCTCAAAATAGGGAACTTGGAGCCACAATATGTTGATCTGTAACGTATAACGAACCCCAGGCCCTAACTTAACAGGTTCTAGTCAGGTTTCCTGTTTGGGAATACCTAAAAAGGTCAAAGAAAAGCTTAAAAAACCAATTTTCATTCAAAAAAGCAAAGCGAAAGCGAGTTAAAGCATTAAGGTCCCAGCTCATAACAAGCGTTTGAAGATCATTCACTAAGTATTCGACAAACACGCTCCAAAAAGTAGCCTAAATCCGGGAAATGTATCATAAATGTTTTTTAATAGATTACTTTTGGTCACAAAATAAAAAGTCTTACAAAAATAAGGGTTTGGGCTTTATAAATAAAGCAAAGATCGTACGAAAGAACAGAACAAAAATGTTTGTTGTTCAAAAAGTATTATAATCCCACGATTCTAAGCCCATTGGAGAGTGTTTAAAGAATATTTAGTGAATCTTAAGCAGAACGGAAGGGAGTTGAAAAGCATTAGGATCCCAGCTTAGAACAAAAATTTAAGAATCATTCGCAAAACAAGCTCAAAAAGTAGCCCAAAATAGCGGGAATTATACCATAAATGTTTGTAAAGAGGACAGAAAAGGGAACTTCTGGAAAAGACTCGCTAAATAAGGGAGTTGAAGGAAGGAAGTTGAAGTATTAGGGTCCCAGCTCAGAACAAAAATTTAAGAATCATTAGCTAAGTAGGGTCAAAACAAACTCAAAAAGTAGCCCAAAATCCCAGAAATTATACCACAAATGTTTGTAAAGAGAACAGAAAAGGGAACTTTCGAAAAAGACTCGCTAAATAAGGGGGTTGAAGAAAGGAAGTTGAAGTATTAGGGTCCCAGCTCAAAAACAAAAATTTAAAAAATCATTTGCTAAGTATTCGCAAAACAAGCTCAAAAAGTAGCCCAAAGTACCGAAAATTATACCATAAATGTTTGTAAAGAGGACAGAAAAGGGAACTTCCGAAATAGACTAGGCTAAATATTGGAAAAAAAGTTTTAAAAAACGAGCGTTTAAGCTAAGTAAAGGTGACAGAAAATGTACTAAAACAAAGCAAAAGAGAAGGTATAAACGCTCGTTTCTGTGAATTCTAGTGTTTAGTGAATCCTATTCTGAAGCTAGTTTATAGGTCCGTAAAAGTCCCCGAAATCTTTAGAGATTGTATCTAGATCTAAACAGGATAATTGCCCTTAAAAGACGATAATGTTATACAGAATCCACATTGTACATTCAAAATGTAAATATATACCCTTAGGGCGCACGCACACATGCGGATGAAAGATGAACTGACGGTCTGACAATGATATTTCAGTACATCAGCAAACCGAAATAAACAAACATGTTTGATTAATTCGGCAAAGCTGAACTTACAGCTTAATTTTAAAGATCAAACCAGTGCTTGTAGTGCACACAAGCATGCACAAAGCGTGGTTATTTGTCAAGATCCGCCTTAAGGCCCACCGCACACAGACAGCGGAGCAGAGAGTAGCATATCAGCTTGGGAAAATCAAACGCACAGAGCACATAGCGAGCCCGCACACCAACAGCTTAGCTGAGCGGAGCATTTTGTATGTAAAATTCGTAAGCTCCGCTAGCTCTGCTCAGCTCCGCGTTCTGTGTGCGAGGGGCCTAAGTTCTGTCATCTGTTCATCTTTCTGCCGCATGTATGCGCGGCACTCTTAAGGGCGTTTATGATGATATTTTGTTGTGTATAAAACAGGATATAACAGAACTTTATATATGTTGTGATAGATAGCGACCTACGTTTTTTATTTGGGATTTTTTTTTAGCTGGCTCGAGGTCACCACAGAACTTTATATGTAAAGTGACAGAAAAGTCATATGGATTGCTTTCAAATTGATCAAATTTTGTCATCCAATCCAATAAAAAGGCAGATTTGTGACACTTTTTAAATAAGAACAAGCAGTTGTAGTTCAAACGCATATCTAAAGATTTCTGGGATAACCCCAGACAACATTTATAGATTTCTTTTGCCTAATAAGTCTAGCTTTTGTGCTTGTTCACTGGGTCTTATGCATGAATTCCTTATACTTAGGTGGATATAGGGTCAAGAAATGAATGATTCACACTATTAGACCTAGCATAAGATCCCATATAAGTGCTACATGAACCAAGTTCCATATTTCAGACTGGTATTAATTCTCAAGAAGGTTTCATTTTTTTTTCAGGATCCCCTTTTACTCTATCAAGTATCAAAATGGTTCTTAAAAGTTTGATATCTCAGAATGGTTTCATATTGTTTCAAGCATTAGTTAACAATTTTAAACAAAAGTTTATACTTTTTTAAAAGAAGGTTTAGAAGTTTGTCCGATTTACTAAGATGATTTTAAATAGTTTAGCCGTGAGAACGACAGAAAATTTCCTTTCGTCACAGTATTTCATATAATTAGAAACACCTTGGCTTTGCTTTGATGCTCATGAGCTGTTAGAAAGTGTTTCTATTTATGTGAAATACTGTGACGAAAGGAATTTTCTGTCGTTCTGCGTACTAGGCTTGCTTGAAATTTTGTTCATTTGCGCAACTTTGGTCATTTTCCCTTAAAGCCCATTCCTTTTATCAGCTAAAAACCCCATAATGGTTTATAAAGCAAAATACAGTAAAATTCAAGCACAGTTTTGTGAAAAAAGAAAGGAATTGTAGAAGAACAAATTTTATTTGTAGTTGATGCTTTTTTTTATTAAAATTTGTAAAACCCTTAAATTTTTAACTTATTTTGTTTAAAAAAATTATATAAAATTGTGCAAAATTATTTAAATCTCGTAACTTTTCGCTCTCACATAGCGTGCCCAATTCTCTTTGTAGTTTTTGCAAATTTATCAGTCTTCTTTCTGGGGTTTTCTCTCCTTATTTGTATGTCAACAATCCTCCAAGGCATATCCGAAAAGCAAGTGGGAATTATTTACAACAATTTTTTTGTTATCTTTAAAAAACAAAACAAACATAAAAACGAAGAAAAGAAACGTAATTTAAGCCATAAGTTGAAGTTTTTTTTCTTTAAATGCCACTTACAGCAGCGCATACAATACACGTATATACATAATCTATTTACTTTTATATATAATGTTATATTAGTTAATGGTTTAATAGCCTAATGTAAAAAAAAAAAACAAACATTTGTAAGTTTCCCCGCATGACTCTTAAGATTCTGTAACATTTTTGAATAGTCAAAAGAAAAAGAAACAACAACAACAAAAAACAAAAACGATCCAAAAATCTAACAAATCACTAAATATCTTTATGAATTACACATTTTTGCAATTAGTTTTTTAGTGCAAAGTTAAGTTTTTAGCATAAACAAAATATGAGAAAGAATACAGAAATAAAAACAACAAAAGAAAGAAAACTACAAAAAAAAAATGAACACAGTTTTTAAATATATATATATTAAGCTTAAGTTGTACCATAACTAAGATGTAAGATATCCTGATGAAAGACCCTCCAATCACAGTCAGATCATAAGCAGGCCTGTTCTTGTTTCAGAATTCGTTGAATTGGATTTGGTAAAAGATAATCCCCACAGTCTAATAAAGATTAAGTCAAATTTGAATGAAAATTCTAAAGCTCAAAATCGGCTCTAATTCGTATTTCGATTCTAATGTAACGTTTATACAAAGAGTTTAAGGCGGGTCGATTTCTCATCTTTCTAGATCCGGGGGGGAAAGCTTTTCAAAAAAAAAACACATAAAATTCGAAAAATGCATGAAATCTTTATTTGAATCGATAGTACGGTCCATATAATTTAATGTTTGAAGATTATTTCATGCAAATGTTGACCGTGACTGCGCCTCAATTGGTCCATCCAATTAGTCCAATTTTGGCATACTCTTTCCAACATTTCGGCCGGTATCTCACGAATAAATGCTTCATTTCGAATGCGTCAATTGAAGCGGGCTTGTCTGTATAGACATGAGCTTTAACATAGCCCCACAAAAAATAGTCTAAAGGCGTTAAATCGCACGATCTAGGCGGCCAATTGACCGGTCCCGAACGTGAAATAAAATGTTCACCGAACTCGCCTCTCAATAAGTCCATTGTTGCGCGTGCTGTGGCATGTGGCACCGTCTTGTTGAAACCACATGTCATGCAAGTCAAGCTCTTGCATTTTGGGCAAAAAGTTGGATATCATCTCACGGTAGCGCTCACCATTCACAGTTACGTTACGATTCGCATCATCTTTGAAGAAGTACGGTCCAATGATGCCACCAGCCCATAAACCGCACCAAACTGTGACTTTTTCTGAATGCATTGGTAGCTCTTGCAATGCTTCTGGCTGATATTCACTCCAAAATCGACAATTCTGCTTATTTACGTACCCATTGAGCCAAAAATGAGCTTCGTCGCTGAACACAATTTTTCGGTAAAAAAGTGGATCTTCGGCCAACTTTCCAAGAGCCCATTCACCAAAAATTCTACGTTGCGGTAGGTCGTTCGGCTTCAATTCTTGCACCAGCTGTATTTTGAAAGGCTTCACACCTAAATCCTTCCGCAAAATTTTCCACGTTGTTGAGTAACAGAGGCCCAATTGCTGCGAACGGCGACGAATCGATAATTGATGGTCATCATTAACACTGGCCGATACAGCTGCGATATTTTCTTCAGTTCGCACTCTACGTAAGCGTGTTGGTGGTTTAATGTCCAACAATGTAAATTTGGTGCGAAATTAAGTCACAATAGCCCGAATAGCCGCTTCAGTGGGTCGATTAAACTGACCATAAAATGGAAGAAGCGCGCGATGAACTTTCTTAACAGAGCACGCATTTTGATAATAAATTCAATAATTTGCAAGCGTTGTTCGTTTGTAAGACGATTCATGGTTAAATTATAGACCAAACTGAAGATGTTTGACAGTGAAACAAAACACGAAACGTGCGTGAGCTGTTTAAACCAGTGTTGCAAAAAGATAATAGCTAAAAAATCACCCTTTAAAAAAAAAAAAAGGGCAAATACCGAACCAACCGTTAACCGAAATAAACCGTTTCAAATCGCGTACCGGAACCGGAATCGAAACAAATTTTTTGAACCGGAACAAAAACCGTTTACCGTTATTATTGGAACCGATATAACCGGAACGAAACCGAAACGTTGGTACCGGTACAGTTTCGGTTTTTTTTTACATTTGCAGAGCGCATCGTAGTTTTAGTCAGACGTTTGTAATGCAAAAAAGCAATCATAACACGACCTTTACACGATGCCAGATTTTCTTGCAACTTTTTAGGAGTCATAACATTTAAGCACCCATCGATTGCCCCACGCGCTGGAGCTCAACCTACAGGATGCCAAAATATTTGCTGGCGGACTTTTGCTCCAATTTTGCGGCTGCAGATAAGGACTTTCTTCTGAACCGGAAAGTGTGGGACTCAGTTCGCGAAATTGTACGCATATTAGAATCAGCGAAGGTGGACACAACTAAACTTAAAGCCGAAAATCTAGTTTTGGGCGATTTTTATTCCATTTGTATACACTGCAAATTGGAAATATCAAAAAATTCGTCCTCTCTTGCGAAATCGTTTTTTTAGGAAATAGAAAAGCGAGAGAAATCCTCTTTTGAAAACAATGCTTTTCTATGTGGCATATTTTTTGACCCTAGGTATAACGTAACGCTAAGTACTGAGCAAAAAAATAATTGTATCGATCTTTTACTTAATATTTCTGCACAAATTTCGTCGTTTGCTGATCAATCACTGCTTAATGATGAATGTTGAGGCATATGTGATTTTGCAGGAAAAGATTCTTGGTAATAATAACACATCAATTGTGTCAACAAATAAGCTACTGGATTCCATTAACACTTTTCTCGCACTTAAACGTGTTCGAAACCATGAAAACATTCTTAACTGGTGGTCAGAATCCTCCACAAAGTTCCCAGAATTGTATGAGATTTCAAAAGTCGTTCTTTCTGTTCCAGCTACGCAAGTTAGCGTGGAACGCCTATTCTCTGGCGTAAAATTTATAATGAATCCGCTAAGAAGTTGCATGGACTCAACCACATTGAATGCAAATCACAAGAATGCTATATAGTGGACGTATAAAATTCGAAGTTAAATTCGAAAACTAATAATACATAATATAATATTTATGAGCATATAATGTAATCATTAGATCTCACATGTTAACTACAAAAAATACGAAATATGAAGTCATATAAATTTTACTTTAAATGTGAAAAAAATTTTGCAATGTACGGATTCATAAATGGGAAGTTCGTCAGAGAGCTTGTACATCGAATACAAAGACTAGAACATTTACGTTAGTAATGGGAGGTTGTCGGACAGCCCGTTTACCAAGCGGCCATGCAGATGGCAAAATAATGCAGATTGTATGGGAGTATTTCCTTTATACTGATGGCAAAGTAACGGGGGGGGGAATCCATTTGGAATGGTAACGGCGCGCTGGGGTTTTTGTGTGTTTTTAGGATTTATTTAACAGACGGAAAAAAATTATTTTGCTGGGATAAAAAAACCTACCTGGAAGGAAACGGAAACACGAAACAGAACCATTATTCTGGTCGTAAAGGGCTGAGGTCCAAGGGGGGGGGGGAGGTGGGGAGGCTGTGGGGGCATTTGGACTAGAAAAGGGATAGATGTAAGGGGGGGTGTATAGGGGCCAACTTAATTGACACACTATTGGATAACCTTTTTTGGACCGTAAAAAAAAAAAGAGAAGGACATAGTCACAAAAATTACTCAGAGATCCAAAATGACAGCAAACAGCTGACTTATATCTGAGTGAAATATTGACGACGGAGAAAAGTGTGCTTCTATGTTAGATTTTCTTTGCGGTTTTTCTCTGTATCAATAACTTAAGGTCCACCCCAAGGTATACCAAACAAAAAAGCCGCGCTCGCTTTCTCACGACTAATTATATTTGTGTCAAAGAGAGCGAGAGAGTAATGAATTTCTTTACTTGCTCGCTCACAAAAACATCGTCCGCGGAGATGCGTCGCTTACAACGTTTGCTTAACCCTGGAGCAAAGAATAAAAAGAAGGTTGCCAGTCGACACCGCTTTGTCAGAAAATTGTCACCTGTCGCGTCTTACGCTCTCTCGATACTTTTTGGTCGCTTTCGCTCTCTCTGGGGTGATTTCCTACGGCACTTTGGAAGTATCTTTTGGGCACTATAAGTTGTTTTTGGGCACTATCGTTTAGCACCAGCAAAATTGAGAGGCAGCGTAAACGTTCTCTCTAATTCTAATTGCTTCATAAAACACCGACTGAAATTGAATAAGTTGTCAAGAGAGCGAGTGCGCCTACCTTGTTTAGTATACTTTGGTTCAGCCTGCAATTAACGAAAACTGTGAGCAAATCCTTCACTTTCGACTGAACTATTCGCGCTTTCTTCGATTTTGGCTCAGGCGGTAGCTTTCATTGGTCCAAGGTGGCCTTAATTTGGGTTTCTCACACAAAATTTGATGTAGATTTTTGGGCATAAAAATTCAAAGATGAGCCCAAACTCAAATTAACGACAAAAAATTATTCAAATTCAAAATTCTCGATACTTTTTGAACCAGCCTCATACATTCGTGAGTCGGTCGAACCAAAGTTAAGTTTCCTCTATTTGAAACTATATAATTTCATTAGAACTGCAAATTGAACAATATTTTTCCCATGAACAAATATTCTTTTTTTCTCTCTGTGTATATTTTACAACCAGTTTGAAAACCAAGCAACTCCAAACTCAGTTTTTATACCTCTTAATCATAGAGAAAAAAGGAAATACAAAGTTCATGCATTTAGCTATCTAACAAAATATGTCTCTGTACGTCAAACAGCGTTGAAACTCTCTAAGATCCGACAAAAAACACCAACGCACGGGGGAAGCCTAGGTCCTATCTTTAATCAAAGTATTTTGTCTATTTGCTTACAAAATTCTACATCTTCTGTTCAAATTTCTAATGTTTACTTTCAACACATGTAAATTTCAGAAAAAAAGAAAAAGAAGTTCAAAATGAAGTTCCATATGAAGTTGCGTTCACGTTATTCACGCTGTAAAAGGCTTACAAGAAGTTACGTTAAATCACGTCAGAAGAAAAAGTAAACCCAAAATTCATTTCATTTTTGTTACCAACTATTTAAACCATTTGCCAAAAAATTTTGTTGTTTGTTAATTTATTCTTTCTTGTTAAATAATAAAATAGAAATAAACCAAAACATTTTGTTTCCATTTCACACAGACGATACACATATCTGAACGAGAAAATGAAACAAATTTTTAGTATAAAACCAAATAACATTTATATTAAAAGTTGCCTTTAAAACAAGTTGCCTTAGAAAATAAAACCACAAAAAAAAGTAAATGTACACAAATTGTAAATGTTATACACCACCAACAAACATATTTTATAGCCACATCCAAGGAAACAGCAGAGCAACTAAAGCAATTTCTCGTAGAATTTAAGTTTAAACTAATTTACGAACCAACCACAACCATTACGAAAAGAGGGGACAACAAACTACATAGTTAAATGTAAGAAAGTAATCATATAAGTATGACACCTTTTGATTCTCTTTTTTTTTTAGAAAAGTGCGGAAAATACATAGAGTTATATAGCTGTACATATTGCTTCAAGATATGATCGTATTTTTGTGACTAAGCAAAATACACAATTCAAGAAGAAAGATTTTGTACTAGGCCATAAGTCACCAAAGTTTGTATATAAAATTACTGAATAATATTTGAAATAAAAGATTTCAAAATATCATTGTTTAGTCAATTGTATGGAGAAACGAGCTAGATAGCGAATATAACGATCGGTCTGAAAAATTTCGGTATAGCGAAACAATTTTTTCATTTATTATGAGCCAAAACAGAGTAGTTCGAACAAAAGAAAGGGAATGCTAATGAGTTTTACGGTGAAACATAATACATAATTTCTTTAGGTATTCTGAGGAGGCTTGAAAAGCATGTATAATCGACTTTTGAGTGTTGTTGACAGACCGGATTAGTGCATTTGAAGCAGTAAATACGAGTTTTACGACGCAGCTTATCGCCTGAATATATTCGACAGTATTTTCGGCCAGTGAGCGAAACATGACCGCGGTGTTGAGGAACCACAACACTGCTGGCAAGAATTATAGCTCTGCCTCCGATTTAAAAGCCAAACGAGTCGTAAGCTGTTCGAATGCGTGGATTATGAACGACTTGGGGACATTTGCGAAGACCAATGGCTTTTGGAATTTTGGAAAGTATTATTTCTCTCTTGGGGTATTTTTGTAGAAAAGGTCATATGTCTAGTCTTTGTTGTATAATGCGTTAGCATTTGGTCCATAGAATTAACCCCGGCCTTAGTAGAATCAAAAAACAAAATCGCTTCGGGTTTCATGGCTTCGCCTTCAACATTTTTTGTGTAATGAACGGTGGACAACAAACTGACCGCCTTATTACTGAAAAGACTGGCCGTTTGGCGCTCTTCATCGCTTCTTAGGCAAGACTTCTTTTGCTTGATCGAATGGTCATTTGCCAACAAATGCGAGGCTAATAGTAGCCAATCGTTGAGCGCCGTCTGATGTTGTGAAGAAATTATCGGCTATCATTGTTCTGCCGCTGTTAGTGTAACGATTTGCCAGATACATCAATACATTTTTACCTTGTCTCACCTCTCCGCTCCTCCTTCCCTTTATCTTTTTTATCTTCTATTTTTTTTTTTAAAAGTATATTGTTTATTTATATAAATCAGGAATTTTATACAAAAAAATTAAAAATAAATTGTTTTTAGTTACTTGGAAGAACAGTCTGTCGCTCACCGCCTCGCACCCTCTACGTAACCCAACAAGATACCAGATCGTTCAGCTATGCGCTTTGGGTTTGCGAAAATTAGTGCTAGCATGATTTACAAATGTTATAGATAACTAATATAATACATAAAGAAAAAACTGAATTTCCATTTTTAAAATAATCCCTTTATGATTCTGTTTCTGTATGCTTTATGCACTATATCATATATTTCCATTTCCGTTTATAGTGATCTGGCCAGGCCCTATTTGCGTGAACTAATTCGATATCTAAATTAGAAGTTTGTTAAATTAAAGCTCAAATCAGAAAAATGCCTGGCCAAGCCAGGGTGCGTGTACGAGGGTTTAGGGCGCGCACACACATGCGGGTGAAACCTGAACTGACGACAAAGGACTAGTAAATAGCCATATTTTCGGGTCTCAAAACTTAAACTATGGTTCCATTGGCCGTTGGCAACCTTCCCTTATCTAGGTATAAATTTGCATTAATCATCCCTGTCCTTAAAGACCAATTGTTAGGGGTTGGATTTCGTAACGATCCTTGTTGAGGATCCTTACAACTTGTTCGAAGCACTGACCACAAAATGACGAACGCACCGATTCAGCTCAATTTCGTAAGTGAATTTTAATCGACAAATGGACTTAGCTAAGCGAGCGTATTGGACTTTTTAGAGGCGAGTTCGGTGAACATTTTTATTTCACGTTCGGGACCGGTCAATTGTCCGCCTACATCGTGCGATTTAACGCCTTTATATAGCGCATGTCTATAGAGACAAGCCCGCTTCAATTGACGCATTGGAAGCAACATTGAAGCATTTATTCGTGAGATACCGGCCGAAATGTTGGAAAGAGTATGCCAAAATTGGACTAAGCGGATGGACCATTTGACCCGCCGTCACGGTCAACATTTGCAAGAAATAATCTTCAAACATTAAATTATATGGACCGTACTATCGATTCAAATCAAGATTTCATGCATTTTTTAATTTTATGTGTTTTTTCTTGAAAACTTTTTAAAAAATCACCCTTTATATAGCTTAAATTAATTACTACCACTTCATGAAAAGATTAAACATCGGCCGCGTTAAAAAACCGCAGGTTTTCAAATTAATCCAATTCAGTTGGTAAAGGTGCGAGGTTATGTATGGCTCTTTTAAAAATTCCTGTTTTAGTGCGCACGATCGCTACGCGCACTTTGCCATCTGCGCCTCTTATAGTCTCCTCGACTTGCCCAGCATCCACTTTTGTGGTAGACAATTGTCCTCGTGCATAACGACGACCGTTCCCACTTCTGGTCCACTTCCGCCGCTGTTGCGGACTCAAGAGGTAGTCTCTTGACCAATCTGCCCAAAACTGTTGTTTTATGTTTGATATCCGTTGCCTACAAGTAATTCAGTCAGTCGCCTTTTATTGGGGAGAATTTCAAATTTCATAACTTCACTGCGGTTAGAAACAAAAATTAAATTTTTTTGTATTCTTCAAAGATTAAATGGAACAATGTTGAACATCAAATAGATACGATAATTTGATGACCTTTTAAAAAACAAAATCGTAAATGGGAAATTCCAAGACTATAAGAAGTTCTTTAAAAGAAATGCAATCACGAATCCTTGACAATCAATATTTTAAACACAGCAGCAGAGAAATGGAGTGAAGTAAAGGAAATTTACCTTAATGTTGGTGACAGCATTATCGGAAAAATCCCCAGAGGTCACCGCCCCTGGATGAGTGAACGGACATGGACCCGAATAAGAAAACAAGCGGAAATCAGGCAGAAATTGCAGAATCCACACTCACCACATCATGAAACGGCTTTGAAGCTAAGAATATCGAGCTAAAGTCCGTGAGATTAAAAGATGCGTGCGCCAGGACAAAAACAGCCGCATCAACAATCTCGCAGAAATAGTCCTTTGCCCGACAACAAAGCAGCTGGTACTGATGGCATATCTGCGGAGTTCTTTAAGTGCCAACCGGCAACGGCGGCGAAGTTACTATACCCGGTTATACAACGGGCATGGGAAACTAAAGAGCTCCCCTCGGAATGGTTAGAGGGCATCTTGGTAAAAATTCCCAAAAAGGGCGACCTTCGTGAGTGCGACAACTGGCGCGGGATCTGTGTGCTACCCACTATTGCAAAGCTCATTGCACGAATTATTTTGGATCGCCTGAGAGACACCATTATGGACATTATAGGCGAAGAGCAAACCGGTTTCAAAAAAGGTTCTTCATGCACGGATCATATTAACATTGTCCGCTTTCTGATCGAACAATGCACGGAATACAGAGCGGACCTTCACATGGCTTTCATAGACTTCGCTTAGGCGCTTCGACAGCGTAAGCGGGGAGTGCATCTGGCAAGGGATGCGAAGAAGGGGATACCGGAAAAATTTATATCCCTCATCAGAGCGACATACGACAGCGCCCAGTGCAGAGTGCTTCATGGCGGAAAGCTCTCGCAGCCTTTCCCAGTGCTCAGCGGCGTTCGACAGGGTTGTGCTGTCTCCAATCCTGTTTATAATGGTGGTAATATGATTTATCTTAACATAATATTGAAAACAAAATTCAAAATAAATACTAAAATGTAAGTACAGCGTTTCTGATTCTTTGCTATAAGAAAATTGGCCTGAATACCGAAGATATGTCCATTTCACTGTTAGCTTTTTTTAAGATGTCGCGTTCTTCATAATATTAAAGCTTATAAAAACAAAACTAATGTAAATAATTGAATATGATTGCACTCAATAAAAAGCTGCATTATTCCCCTTTATTTAAAAGTTAACTGCTTCAAAATATTTGTTTAACTTTCGCAGATTTTTTAATTCTTTTAGATGCAGTCGAAAACGACTTCCATTTTTGACGCGTAATAAATCCCATGATTTGTTTTTAATATATTTTAATCGTCAAATCGACTGAACCTACTTTTGTACTCAATAGACTGCTGCCAAAATTCTACCAAAAAATAGAAACAAAATCAAAAATTCTTGTTGTCTTCTATATTTCTCCTCACTTTAAAGGCGTACGAATGTCGCATTCGCGACTGTGGAAATGCCCATATGCCTCCTGGCAAATAGGCTAAACGACCTGGCGAGTGCATTAGCCGAACTTGGCACCTCATCTCAATCGGCAGATCTAAAAATCAACACCTCCAAAACTAAATCGCTTAGCCTTCGTTCCGGACAATCCTAATCGCTGATGATCAGCCCATTGAACAAGTCCAGCAATTCAACTACCTGGGCAGCGTAGTCGCGCCTTCAGAAAGCTAAGGGTACTTTTGGGATGCTGTCGGCCGTTTGGCGATGCTTATCATATCTACACTGGCTCAAAATAAGGTTTTTCAAGTCTAACGTAATGCCAGTGCTCCTATACGGTTCCTCCACTTGGAAAATTACAACTTCCATAGTGTCCAAAATTCAAACATACGTGAACCGATGTTTTCTGGCCTGACAGAATACGGAACTCCGAGCTACTAAAACGCGCAAAACACCATAATACGCAGAATGAAATGGAGGGCATACATTGCGTAATAGTGAGAGCAATATCGCTAGGAAGGCCGCGGTGGGGGCCGGGCCAGTGGCGTAGATAGGGGGGACTTAGATGATCAATCCCCCCCCATTAAGTTCCAAATCGAAATTATAGGGGACGAAGTCGAAGATAAATAGATTTAAAAAACTAAGAAACCTGACTTAATTTTTATAAGAAATAATTAAGAAAAGAATAAACCCTGTTAATAGTCTAGTATACCTGCCTTCTTTCAGAAACTTATAAAAAAATTCCGACAATAGATTGTCAATTGTAAACAATTTTCATGCGAAAAATCGTCCAAAATTTTTTAACGACTTACCTCTAATATTTTATTACCAATACCATTTCCAACTTCAATGGTTATTGTCTGAGCGGATTGCGGACAGATACTTTTAAACTCTTTCACGCGACTTAAAAAAATCTTGCCTGCGGCGCTCATTTTCCCATATTTCTCCTACAAAAATGAAACTTAACTAAAAACATTCACTGAAAAATTTTGTGTTTACGGTTTGTGTTTTCGCTGGTGGAAACGAAATGTGTATATATATTCGAAATATTGCTATTTTAGCAGCCAAATGTGGCAATTCGAATTCTTACATCCCGCCAGATCCTTTTCATGATTTGAGTGTGGGAGCGAGTTTTTGAAAATCTCTTTTCACCGATAATTATTTGTTAAATTAACTTTTTTTACGACCACTCAATCTGGCCCGCATTTTAAGCATTATGTGCAAAGATCAACCTAAAATTTCGAATTCTTGGTGCCGTTTTCGTTGTTCATTGTTTTTTGAAGAAAATAAAATCTGCATATTTCAAAATTCGTTTAAAATATACCATGGATGACTCCCGCAATTAATTTGACTGAAAATTTTTAATAATTCGCAGTCCATCAAAAGTATTGTTTTTTATAATTTTCGGAGAGAAGGCAGAGCTCTACAGGCCTGTTCAGTTTTCACTTTCGACAAAAATTGATTGGGTAAATCAGATTACAACGTTTTAATTTGAATCCGTCGAAAAGAGAAATCTAGACCGGAACATGGTAGCAAGACTTTTCCGATAACTTAAAACACAAAAAAAATCCAAAATATTTTAAAAAATTTCCCCTTTTTCACACCCTATCTACAACAATAAACCGACCACCGGGATTACCCAAGGCACCTCGAAGAAGAAAAGAAAGTGGAGGAGGGGTATTGGTGGGGAAAAAAAAAGAAAAACCAAAAGATAAAGAAAAGTAAGAGAATACAAAATAAAAGATTGAATGGGAGGGGGTAGTGGCTCGTTGTCCACACCGGATGGGAAACTAAAAGAAACTAAAAAAAATGATAAAAAACAAATATGTAATCTAGACAGGCTACTTCCATCAATCCTGGAAGAGATTCGTCAAAGCCAAGGGAGATCCTCGGTCACTAATAAGCTTTGGTTCATTTATTTTCAAGGCCTGAAAGAAAGGAAAAGACGGTAAGAAACACTGAGTCTTCATTTTCTCACCTAGGCAGAGACATGTCTCCGTTCGAAGAACTTTGAATTGAAATGAAAAAGCATTTACCACTCTCGGTAGTTGTATATTTCAGATGCATCACTCGTCCATTTGATTTTTATTTGATTATTATATGCCTTAAAATTTGAATGGTTTTTCGTTTTTCGTTTTTCTCTTTTTACGATATTTAATAAATTGTAAATTACACACGAGTTACGAGTTTTGTTTTTGTTGTTACCAAAAAAATGATACAATTTCTTACGATTTCTTCTTAATTGGATTCGTTTTTACGTTACTTAAAATGCCGTAGACTACATAAAAATGGTTTGTGTAGATTCGTCTTAATGCTAAACACATTGGTGGGGCTCATCAATCAGCTGGGAGTAGCCCGTCGTCGTCATCATCATTGTGGTGTAACTAAATCTTAAGAGAGAATGTAGCAAAGCCGAAAATTATGAAAGGGGAAACTAAACTAAGATTAAGCGATGTGTGTGTGTGTGAGAGTGTGGTTTGCATCTGGATGGGTGAACGGGTGGATGGATGGACGCACGCTTAGTCGGTAAGGAAATGTGGCTTCAAGTGCTTGAGCATGCCAAAAGTGCGGAAGCGACGTATTTTCATGACCTTCATGAGCTCATCATCGCAAATGGCAAACTGTTTATTCTTGGGATCGTACAAATCGCGTTCCTTGATGATGGCCCACACTTTTTTGACCACCTCGTGACGGGGCAAGGAATCGGCACCCATTAAAGCGGATAGCTCGGGTGAGAGATTGTAGGCGCGGGTAAAGCCAGTGCTTTTACGTGCACCGCCACCACCACCAGCACCGCCACCGCCGCCAGCAGCCTTAACCTTCTTTTTGGCAGCCGGTTTCTTGACCACCTCGTAGTCAGAGTCGGAGCCAGCATCGCTTTCAGTGCCGGAATCATCAGCGCTGAGAGTCTTGCGCTTCTTCTTGGCCGGGGCCTTGTGCTTGGTGGGCTGTGGTCGCTTCTTTTGTGCCGGCTTTTTCTTGGACTTGGTCTCTGCCTCACTGCTGCTGCCATCCTCCTCGCTGGGCTCGCTCTCCTCATCGGGTTCGGCATCGGGATCCTTTTCATCGTCTTCATCCTCTTCGTCATCCTGCTGCTCATTGATGACCTCCATGACGATTTTGTCAAATTCCTTTTTGCGGCTCAGCAAA
This sequence comes from Lordiphosa stackelbergi, assembly GCA_018904235.1. Lineage (NCBI taxonomy): Eukaryota > Metazoa > Arthropoda > Insecta > Diptera > Drosophilidae > Lordiphosa > Lordiphosa stackelbergi. Next base: position 3,303 of record JAEIFU010001180.1, on the reverse strand, counting down.
GAGCAGTTCAGCTTGCCCTCCACCTGCTCACGCACACGCTTGGCCGAAATGGTGGACAGATCGGCATTCTTGAGCACGGCCTGAATCTCGCGGCGTAACTCATCGCTGGCAATATCAGACATTTTTATTTTTTTTTTTTTTTTCCTTCAGACACGTTTCTTCTGCAGCTCTGCAGCAGAGGGCGGGGGCGGCAAATGAGAAAAAAGTATACAAAATGTGGTCATTTAAAGGAAAGTTTGAAGGAAAAACTTTACTCTGTAATTTAACTCACCCGCGTGGCTGGTTTTAGTTTAGTTTTTCACAATATTTCAGTGATTTATGGGCTAAAGACAAGCGGCAGCGGCTTCTTCTATCTTTTTTTTCCCTTTTTTTCTTTTATTCCGGCGTCTGCCTAGGGTTGCCACAAAACGATAACAAAGCGCTAAGCATCACTGTTTTTTAATAGAGATGAGTTTTGGTCGTGAGTGGCAACTATCGATAAAATTTAAATTTATGTTTGCCCCTCCGCTAAACTCTCTAGTAATATTAAAACCAAAATGTTCTATTTTATTAACAAAAATGTTTAATTTAACCACTTTTTGCTGTTCTAGAGTGACCTTTCAATGCCAAAATACCATCCCTTTTTAAAACCATATAAACCAGTGTGACCCTTAAAGGCCAAAATACCAAAAACGTAAATACCCAGAACGTCGCGTTTTATTTATGTTGTTCACTTTCTTGAATTTAATAACAATTATTAAGTGTTTTAAACTAAACTAATAAATTTAAATCAGTGCTCAAATGTGCAATAAATGTTCAACATTGTCAAGTAGCAGCCACGTTCGTGGGAAATTGCTTCAACTGCAGCAGCTGCAGCCACAATAACAACAACGCCTAAGCAGCAGCAACAACAACAACAACAACAACAACAAGCTTTGGCTGAGGTAATTTTTTGCTATTTTATATGTTGTTTTCTTATTGTTTATTTTTATAGTTAAAGTGTGTGAGTGTCTGTGTGTGTGTGTTTAAATAAGTGTGCGTGAGCTTTGATTCTAATTTTATTATTTGGGTGCCACCTGGAGACGTCTCGTATTGTGGCAGGCAGAGTCTAAATTTATTATAAATGTGGTTTTAATTATTAAATAAATTAAATTAATTAACTGCTTGGAAACCGGTGTTTCTTCTTCTTGTTTGCTTTGTTTTGCCGGCATTTTTTGTTGCGACGCCCTTTTTCCAATTGGGAGGGAAGTTTACCAAGAACCGGACTACATATGTACATATGCAGGCATTTTACATACATACAAAAGTCGTGTGCCACTTGTTTGCCTGGCTTTATATAGAGAAAATATGTTTTTAACACCTTGCCACTGGCTTACCCACTTTTGTGGGCGGCGCGCGTGCCTTCTACTCTCTCTTGCCAGGTAAGGCGCTCAGCCTAAAATGAGTGCTACGCGGGCGCCATACCTCTTATAGTTGTCTCCTGCACTGCTTGAACTGCTTGCTGGTTACTAGCAGAAAAAGTAACTGTAAATTAATTCGGATTAGAGACGGGCTCGTGTCGATTTTTTGTTCTTTGTTTCAACTATCTCCGTGAGTTTTTGAATAAAATTAAAACTTTCCTAAAAAATAAAATAAAAAAAATTTTTAGTCTAAAGGGCGGTATCCACGGCTCGCGAAAAATCTCTCGTGAAAAATTCGATATTCCGGGATACTTTAGCAAAGTCTGCTAAGCCGCTGCTATTAACACGATAACACAATTTTTCTGTCGATAAAACGATTCAAAGTAACCTTGCGCTGCTTTGGCGCTGTAAAAAAACAGTTCGTAAACAAATCAAAATAATTTAATTAAATTTAAATAAAGATATGCAAATCAATGATGGTTACACGGTTAGTACAGAAGTACATATACGCCTGTAAGAAGGTGCATAATAATGCATATTTTCTGTGTTGATTTCTTATTAATTAATATCACTAATGAAGCGAACTTTTATTGCTGCAACTTAATGTGGCAAATCTGGCCGCCATCTTTGTGGAGTGGCAGGAAGAGGAGCAACAGAGAGAAAATAGGAAGCACAGATACTGGGTTAACCCATATCTGCGCGAGAGAAATGAAAAGGGGCGCTATTTCAAAGATGTGAGTAGTAATGCCTAGAAGTTTGAATGGATAATTTCCATTCAAATAAGAATTTGTTTTAGTTTCAGAACATGATTCAAAATCCTGATGTCTTTCACGAGAACTTTCATATGAGCTACACATGCTTCGGAAAGCTTTTCCAAATATTAGAAGCACACTTGATGTCCAAGAGCATGTCTCGCCCGGATTGCATACCACCTCAAATGAAATTGGAGTAAGGATTGGCGCTGTTGAGATAACTTAAGTTCGTTGACTTATTTCTACCTTGTGAAACTAGGTATTTCGTCATATCGGATCAGCAAGTCTAGGATGGGCGTCCTTATTGACAAAGTATGTCATGCCATTTGCGCGGAGCTGAAGGATGAGATAGCTGCATGGAGTAAGGGTGGCATGCTGCAAGACGCCAAGTAGTTCGAGAAGGTTTGGAATTTTCAATAGCGGGAGCTTGTTTTACAACTATAAAGTATGAATTCACATTTTCGTATAACTTGAATTACATTTTTGTCATTAGGCGACGTTTTCTGCCGGAGTCTTTTTTCCTGCGCTCATTTTGAATTTGTTGTTGTTGTTGTCTTGCCCGCACAAACTAGAATCAAAATCTATTTTCGTTTCGTCGCCACATAAAAGGCGTTAACAGCACTTAAAGCTACGTTATTTGTTTAACATAACGTAGTGGCAAACGTAAGCTATTTATCCCAAATAGTGGAAACCGATTATGAAACGGCCACACGAACAAATTACGCAGCATTTTTTTATTGGAGTTTTTCATTACGCGGCCATTTCGCGAGCCTTGGATACCGCCCAATACGATATTTCACATGAATAGAAACAATTTTGTACAGCTTTGAAATCTGAATACAGTGAATATCGCTTATATGCAAAAGTTATATTAATTTTGCATATAAACGATATTTGCATTTAAGCGAGTTATCGGTTGTATGCAAATCATTTGCAAATAAGCAATCTATCGGTTGTAAGCCAAATTTACTGAATTATGTTCATTTTATTTTAATGACAAATAGTTAATATTTATGTGTAATTTAGCTATTACAGAAGGATAACTTAAATCACTTTAGGATTCAAATGTCGCAAAATGGGTTTTATCTACTAAAATTTTGTTTCAGTATTTTCAATATGAGATTATCTTACAGAAAGTAATTTTTGAGAAAATCTGTTATTTTTAGCAATAC
>JAEIFU010001179.1:0-78603 GCA_018904235.1 Lordiphosa stackelbergi | reverse complement strand
ACATCAATATCGGACAACAATATAGTATAGCTATAGAAGCTATAGTATAGCTTAGTGGAAAAAACTTTTTGGTTTTCAATGCTATCGCTCCCAATCTTTGTACAGAACAATATTATATACTACCACATAATTCTATCAAGTTTGATTCAAATCAGATGACTATAGCATATAGCTGCCATAGGAACGCTCAGTCCAAAAAGTAGTTCTACACACAAAAAAAAAGTTGTAGATGTAAGATTTTTCGTTTTTGACTAAAAATTGTTGATTTAATGATTTTTCTTGTTGATTTTACCAATTTTAACGTATAATCAAGACAAAAGTCATTTAAAATGAACTATGTGTTGATTTCAAAATGCTAACAATTTTGATTTTTTTCTTCGCAAATTTCGTATGCGCTATTTATATGGTGAGAGTGAGGAATTAGAACTTGAGAATTGCAAGCAGGCAATTATGCAAACATTTTCTACACACATCAGAATCCCATTCACTATAAGTAAGCTTTTAGTTGCCCTGACTGAGACGCACGGCGTGGCCCAGTCGTCTGGAACGTCAGTCACATCGAATTTCAGTGCAAGGGAACCGAGTTCGAATCATCACAGAGTAAGTAAAAGATTTTTCAATTAATAAATATAAGTTAATTTAATTCGTTGTTTTTCGGAATAACAAAATTATTCAGGCAACCAGCAGCGCAGCAGTGCGCAGTTATTTGATTTTTTCCTTATATACAAAAATCAAAAGTGCAGACATTTTGTTATTTAATGGAAAAACTTTTGGGCGAAAATCAAAGACGTAAATTGGTGAATTTACCAATGAAAAATGTTGCATTTACCAACGCTTTTTTTTTGTGTGTAGCAAGAAAAACTTTTTTCAGAGGTGGTGTCTTTATGCTCTGGAAGGAATATTATCTGTGTTAACACAATTTTGGAGAATTTAATTAAAATCGGATGAATATATCGAATGGCCATTTAACAAGCTGGCAGCATATATCATGCTCCAAGGGTAAATAAACTTTGGCAGAGCCGAAGATAGCTTCCCTCTATTTTTTTAAGCTCATAGCTATTATTTACGGTCCCTGCTATCTGGTCACAGGTCAGATTTAAAAAGACGAAACGAGATCAACTCACAAAAAACAGCGCTTGCGGCCCTCTGTGCGGAGAGCGGACATTCTCCTGATTTTGATGCCACAAGCGTAACTACAATGAGCGCTTCACTCTGGAGCTGTTGTATAACATTAATACACCAAAAAATATTAGGTTAAACTTTAAATCGGACACAAAGAACTGCGTACACATATATAGGCACTTACTTGCATAAAACAAACATTAGGTTTAATTATTTTTTCATCAAACAACGTGGCGAGCACTTGTTTCTTGTCCCGTATCAATGTATGTATAGGTTCGAATGTTGTTTACTTTTCATTAGCTAAAATCTTGTTATTTATATCTGTTCAATGTTGTTTATTAGCCCCTGAAGACAGACCCCGATGTGGGCTCGAAATATATTGGGAAACAAAAAAGAATACACCGTTTTTCATTACTTGGATGGGACGGATGACCTTCAGCCGGAATAACTAAACATTTGGAATTACACAGATCAGGTCGCTAAAACCAAGACATGATTAAACGAGAGCGTAAGTTAAAGTCGGCTCTAACCGACTTCGATATACCCGTTACTCATGAAAAAACATGTTTAACAGTGTTCCTGAGTTCCTTAGTGTGACCATCCGAAAAGTATGTAAAATTTTTTTAGGGTGGGAGGGATGGTAGCGCAGGGGGGGGGGCTTGGTTCACTAGTTTGCTCATAACTTGAGAACTGTTCATCCGATCTTTATCGATTAGTTTTGCTAATTACTAACTATCCCTATAAGGGACGAATCGTCTATCTTTAAAACTGTAGGAGATATGACGTTTTTTCCAAATTGCGGGGACGGAAGGGGGCGTGGCCAAAATTTGAAACAAACTTGATCTGCGTGCAGATAAAAGAAGCATTTTTCCCATACATGTCAAACCTCAATCTCTTACCATCTCTGAGATCTAGGTGTTCATACAGACAGACAGACAGACGGACAGACGGACAACTCTATATCGTCTCGGCTATTGATGCTGATCAAGAATATATATACCTTATATGGTCGGAAACGATTCGTTCTGCCTGTTACATACATTTGCACGACTTTAGTATACCCTTTTTACTCTACGAGTAACGGGTATAAAAAGTAATAAAGAATCAGAAAATTTTGAAAGTTTGCCATCATTTCCATTCAACAGAGACTCATCAGCAATCGCAAATCATAAATCGATAATCGGAATAATCTGCTGAATACGTCCATTAAATATAATAGTAGTAGTAGTAGCTTTTTAATTATATGTCATATTTAGCGATTGACTTGAGATGCCGTCAGCCAGTTACAAAATTAGTTGATTAAATGTAATGTAATGTATTATCAGACTAAGGCCCATTTTCTCAATGTCCGGTTAGTCAAACTTACCGGCAGGTTAGCCGAATTTGAGTGTCTCATACTGTTTTGGCGATCGGCAACTTTAACCGCAGCCTCTTGATGGGGTTAAATTTTAACCTGCCGGCAAGTTTCGATAAAACTACCGATATTTTTACTCGCAGCTGTGTCGAACACTTGTAACACTTGAACACTTTTGCTAATTGCCAAACCAATAAATGCAAATAAATAAACTAATTTGTTGCATCCACGAAATGAAATTGGGAGGCAGGCAGTAAGACAGGAAGAACCATGCGGCGATTAGGAACAAAAAGTCCAGCAGAATGGCAGCCGCCGCAATGGCAAATGTATTGACCGCCGCGCCGGCAAGTTCGAAATGGCACAAATCGCAAGGCAGGCAAACTTACTGCCCACCGTCTACGAAATCGAAGGATCAACTAGGCCAATAGCCTTACGAATTGTCTCTTGTGATGTTGCAATCCGATTGTGACCCAACTACTGATACGTGTGCACTAGAGCGGTCCCCATGTATATGAAATTTTTAAGGTCATGCTCTCACCCCCCTATCTGATACTTTTTCATGTATAATTAGCGTAAATAAAAACAAAAGTTAAAAAAGTCGAGTTTTAACGGGCGCGAATGGCGTCTAAAGTTTTTGTAAATAACTCATACGCAGTGTTGCCTATTATCATATATTTCTTTCATTTATAAATAGTAGGCGATGATTTTATTTATAAACTATTCAAATTTGTAAATATTTTACTTCCACAAACGTAGATCTCTTCTTGAATTTCAAACAATGACGGCAATTGAAATGAACTAATAACTTCGTTTGTAAAAATTTGTATTTGGTGAACGTGTCGTATGATTAATATTTTTAAAAACTTTGAGACCCTGTCGCGCCCATTAAAAAATAAAATAAAATTTTTTGATTTTCACAATTATTAATTATACAACAAATATTAGCTATGGGAATGCTGAGACCTCCTTTATTCCATTTTGCCGGTTTGGGGACCGGTCTAGTGTGCACCGTAACGAAAATACTATCCACAGGCACTGCCAGCACCAGGAACGGTATCACCACAATGGCCAACATGGCGACATAATCCCAGATGGAGCAACGAGTAAATAAAGCAAGAGCGTACAGGGAGGGGGCTAATTATAATTATTTAATAATAGTGATGAAATAAATTTTTTTCAACGATCCGGGTTGCCAAATTCAGCAGGTTATATAATTCTTGCTAGGACTAGATATAAACTGGCTCTGCGATCTCATGCAAGTGGTAGCTTCCTAATCATTGTGGGCGACTTCTTTGGAGTCAGACTTTCTCGGCGAACCGTGCAGTTATTCATGTGTCCCACTCTAAGGCATTACTGGCTTTCACAAACACAAAGAGACTGATTGATTTGGGCTAAAATTGTAGAAGTCAATTAAATATTTTTAAAGATTACATATCATAAACAAAATCTTACAATCATTATTAACCCCATTTTTTTATCCTGGGGATAAGCTTGGGATCAGCAATTTTTTGAAAATGGACGAGACTCCAACGGTGCTGAGAATGCCGCCACCAGTGCGATAGTTTCTCGCTTATCAGTTGCAAATTCTTTACGCGACCGTTTTTTAAGATCTCGTACTTTTCCCGTAAGGCTTTCCAAGTGCGATGAGTTCTGGCTTGAGCGGCAAACTGATCTCCAAGTCTTTGCCAGGCTTCTGTTTACATGCCGCCGTATCTCTTTTCTTGTTCTCCAAAATATATTTGACTCTACAAGGCCCACCAGCCACAGAAAAGTTTTTCCCTCTTCGCCTTTCGATGCTTCAACTTGATTCATGATTGCTAGCAATTTTAATCAACTTTTTTTTGCTAAATGATTACCAGCAACAGCAATAGAATTAAGAAAACCAAAACAAACCCAGCTGATTCGTTGACACTGTCTGGTCCATGATACAACTACACAAGGTATGGCATCCAGCTGAAAAATGTGGCCCAAGCGCTTTTGATGAGAGTGCGAAAGAGAAGGAGGGTGAGAGCGAGAATCAACGGCGCACATGCACACATATTAAATTGCACACAACGTGGCACTGCACTCTGCACTAAATATGAATACATATTTTTTTTGCAACGCAACATCAAACTAAAATCGAGATCAATTCACTCTTACAAACCACTCTCGTTGAAAAAGTCAAATGACTTACCGGCAGGTTATTTCGCACGGCAAATTTAACCTGCCGGTACCTAGCCGCAACTTTTGAGAAAATGGGCCTAAGGGTTACTTTTCTTTTCTTTTTTATATTCTATTTATACTCTGTTCCGAAGGTACATAGAGTATATTAAGTTTGCGCAAAAGTATGTAACAGGTGGTGGTTCAGAACTTCTAGTCATCGATCTTCTGGACCTAATGGGGGCGTATGTGGTCAGGTAAAGCTGCTGATCGGTTCAACTTGGCGAACCCAGCGTGACCCTGGTTTACTGCTTCTCAAGTCGACTAACACCTGCTCGTGGTGACCACCGGTAACAGAGCAATGCATCCGCAACGCTGCTGGCTAACGTGAGCGGCGACCCGCCCTTCCCTACAGGGTATAATATATAGGGTTAGTGCGTCGGGTTTGGTACCCACCACCGTAAAAAATCTTCACCAATGAAAACTGCGACTACAATGCCTCGGATACGGAGCCCCTCTGACGACGACCCACGCAAACGTTTTAAGGACCACGATTTGAGGATAGGTTAGGTTAGGTTGCAGTGGTTAGAATAGGAGAATCCTATTTCTCCACTTAGGCCAATGAAGGCCCGTTGTGTTATCATATAACCCTTTCTACGCTGTCCTCGTAGAGGGAGGGTCTTCCTCGTTAAACCATTTAGAAGATTGTAGAAATTTGAGCAGCGATGCTATATCTATTTCAGAGATGTCTGACAGATCGTTTAGAAAAGGACGACCCAGAGCTGTAAGTCGTCTTCTACTAAGAGCTGGATAATGACAGAAGAGGTGTTGTACACTCTCCTCCTCATCCACTGAGTTGCAGCTTCTACAGAGGTCGTTGTGTCTGATGCCGAGCCTAGCATACTCATCGGACGTTACCGCACTCCAAGAAATGCGATGGATTGGATATGGGAGAAAGATAATAACGCTACGAAAAGAGAAGACAAAACAGAAACCACCACCCTCCTGGGAGATATACTACAGCGGGCATGTTTCCAAGCACGAGTTTGGGTGCAGCTTTGCAGTGAGTGATAGACTACGCCACTCACTCATTAGCTTTACACCAGTTGACGAGCGGCTTGCCGCGCTCAGACTTAAGGCAAAATATTTTAATATAAGTCTTATCTGTGCACACGCGCCAACAGAAGACAAATACACCTCGACAAAAGACGAATTCTATGAGCGCCTGGAACAACTATACAAGCGCTGCCCCGAACACGATATAAAGATCGTGCTAGGCGATTTTAACGCGAAAATCGGGAGGGAAGGAGTCTTTGGTTCGACAGTCGGACGATTTAGCCTTCATGAAACAACCTCCGGTAACGGAGAGAGGCTAATAGACTTTGCTGCGGGCCGGAACATGGTCATAAGTAGTGCGAGATTTGAACACCTCGACATCCATAAGGCGACCTGGAAGTCCCCTGATCAACGAACACAAAATCAGATTGATCACGTTGTGATCGACGGAAGGCACTCATCGAGTGTACCAGACGTGCGTGCGATTCGAGGAGCCAACATAGACTCGGATCACTGCCTGGTTGCAGCCAAGGTACGCACGCGGCTCAGTGTGGCACATGCCTCACGCTCTGGCACACGTCGAAAGCTAAACGTCGAGAAGCTATAATCACAAGGGACCTCTAAAGCCTACAAAGCCAAACTCGCCCAACTGCTTAGGGAAGCCTCCCCATCTTCTTCCGATATATATGCGAACAGTGGAATCGTATATCACACTCCATGAGTACGGCTTCCAAGGAGATACTCGGGTATTCCGAGTCCCCTCGAAGTCGGACTTGGTACGATGAGGAGTGCCGTCTTGCTACTGCAGATAAAGACGCAGCCTACAGGAGAACTCTGCAGTCGGGAGCAACGCGGCCGTTAAGAAGCGATACCGGGAGAAAAGGAAAGAGCAGAAGCGCCTCTTTAGAAGGAAAAAGAACGAGCAGGAAAGGCGCATGCGCGAGGAAGTCGAGATGTTATTCGGCATGAGTGAGACTCAAAAATTTTACCAAAAAATTAAGCAATTAACAGAAGGTTTTAAGCCCAGAGTCGCACAATGCAAAGACGAACACGGGAATCTGGTCACCGATCCGCAAGTGGCGCTTAACAAATGGAGAAGCTACTTCTCCAACCTACTGGGAGGCGATGACGAACATGATGCCGCCTCTAGAGAAGTAGCGATGCTACCAATCGACAACATAGAGATAGACCCGCCGACCCAACAGGAAGTCTGCTTAGCCATACAAAGGCTAAAGAACAATAAATCACCAGGCGCTGATGAGCTGCCCGCTGAATTGTTCAAGGCTGGAGGGGAAGAATTGGTAAGGTGCATGCACCAACTTCTTTGCCGTATATGGGTTGACGAAAGCATGCCCGACGATTGGAATCTAAGTGTCCTATGCCCAATCTTTAAAAAAGGAGACCCTGCAGTTTGCGCCAACTACCGCGGGATCAGTCTCCTTCCCATTGCATATAAGGTTCTGTCGCGCATTATTTGTGAACGTCCTAAGCGCGTATTAACACACTGATTGGACCTTATCAGTGTGGCTTTAGACCTGGTAAATCCACCACAGACCAGATATTCACACTACGACAAATCCTGGAGAAGACCTATGAGAGAGGCATCAACACACACCATCTATTTGTTGATTATAAATCAGCCATCGACACGCCGATTAGGTCAAGGTTTTTTGAAGCCTTGTCTACCCTTGGTATACCAGCAAAGTACGTTCGTCTTTGCATGATGACGTTTAGAAGTACACAAAGCTCCGTCAAAATAGGAAAGAACCTTTCCGAACCATCTGTTTCCAAGAGAGGTTTTAGGCAGGGCGATACCATATCGTGTGACTTCTTCAATCTACTGATGGAATATATACTGCGCCGGTGCCCACATGCCAACATAACGGGCGCCTTTATTTATAAAGATCTAATGCTACTCGCATATGCCGATGATATCGACATCATCGGCAAAAACGAACGAGCGGTAAGCAGGGCGTTTTCAGGGATTGAGAGGCAGTCAGAACTGATGGGTTTAGCGGTAAATAAGGACAAGACCAAATACCTTGTATCCGCGGACAAAAAGTCCTTGCGTCGTGGACAATCTGTTACAATGGGAGAATACAACTTTTTGTTTGTTTACCTCGGAACGAAAATAACCAGCGACAACAACATCAGTCTGGAAATCCGACGAAGGATCACTCTTGGAAACCGATGCTACTAAGTAGGGAGCTCAAGAGCAGAGACCTCAAGCGAAGAACAAAATTAGCCCTATACAAGTCGCTTATCATCCTAGTCCTGCAATTCGGGGCAGAAGCATGGACAATGACAGCAGCGGATGAAGCGGCGATTGGCGTGTTTGAACGAAAGATTCTTCGGAGGATTTATGGACCTTTAAAAGTTGGCGATGATTTCCGCATTCGAAATAATGACGAACTGTATGAGCTCTATGGGGACACCTGTCTGGTCAAGCGCATAAAGCAACAGCGGCTGCGCTGGTTAGGACATGTCACCAGGATGGACGAAGAAGCTCCAGTAAGGAAAGCTTATTATTCGAAGGCGGCTGACTACGGAGGAAGAGGCAGGCGGGGGAGACCTCGACTAAGATGGGATGACCAGGTTCGGGCAGACATTGCCAAGCTTGGTGTGACCAACTGGTCCCAGCTCGCACGGAGCAGAAGCGACTGGCGGACATTGATTGCAGCAGCCGAGACCGTTGAACGGTTGTGATGCAAGCATCGGGCCAATCAAGAAGAAAAAGAAGAATAAAGAATATATATTCTTGATCAGGATCAGCAGCCGAGTCGATATAGCCATGTCTGTCTGTCTGTCCGTCTGTCCGTCTGTCCGTCCGTCCGTATGAACAAACAGATCTCACAGATGGTGAGAGATAGAGGTTTGACATGTATGGGACAAATGCTTCTTATACTTGCAGGCAGATCAAGTTTATTTTAAATTTTTGCCAAGCCCCCTCCCGCCCCCTCAATTTTGAAAAAACGTCATATCTCCGACAGTTTTGTAGATAGATGATTCGTAGTCATTAGCAATTTGTTTCGATTTGCCGAAGAAATGATATATATCGGATGAGCGGTTCTCAAGTTATGAGAAAAAAAGTGTAAAAGAGACCCCTCCCACGCACACGCAAACAACACCGCATTGCATTCATCAAAGAGAGAGAGAGCAAACGAGAGCGTAAGTTAAAGTCGGCTCTTACCGACTTCGATATACCCGTTACTCATGAAAAAACATGTTTAACAGTGTTCCTGCGTTCCTTAGTGTAACCATCCAAAAAGTATGCAACATTTTTTTAGGGTGGGAGGGGTGGTAGCGGGCGGGCTGTGGTTCACTTTTTTGCTCATAACTTGAGAACCGTTCATCCGATCTTTATCATTTCTTCGGCAAATCGATTCATTTTGCTAATTACTAACTACAAGGTACGAGTCCTCTATCTTTAAAACTGTAGGAGATATAACTTTTTTCCAAATTGCGGGGGGGGGAGGGGGGCGTGGCCAAAATTTGAAACAAACTTGATCTGCGTGCAGATAAAAGAAGCATTTGTCCCATACATGTCAAACCTCTATCTCTTACCATCTCTGAGATCTAGGTGTTCATACAGACAGACGGACGGACGGACAGACGGACGGACGGACAGACGGACAAGTCTATATCGTCTCGGCTGTTGATGCTGATCAAGAATATATATACTTTATATGGTCGGAAATGATTCCTTCTGCCTGTTACATACATTTGCACGACTTAAGTATACCCTTTTTACTCTACGAGTAACGGGTATAAAAAACTTAGAGATGAGCACAGTGGCAGCGACGCATTCAGCATATACACCGGGGTATGTTATAGTCGGGCTTGACCGACTTTCTCACTTGCTTTTTATACCCGTTACTCGTAGAGTAAAAAGGGTATACTAAAGTCGTGCAAATGTATGTAACAGGCAGAAGGAATCATTTCCGACCATATAAAGTATATATATTCTTGATCAGCATCAACAGCCGAGTCGATTTAGCCTTGTCCGTCTGTCCGTCCGTCCGTCCGTCCGTCCCCCCGTCTGTATGAACACCGAGATCTCAGAGATGGTAAAAGATAGAGGTTTGACATGTATGGGACATATGCTTCTTTTATCTGCACGCAGATCAAGTTTGTTTCAAATTTTGGCCACGCCCCCTCCCGCCCCCGCAATTTGGAAAAAAGTTATATCTCCTACAGTTTTAAAGATAGACGATTCGTACCTTCTAGAGATAGTTAGTAATTAGCAAAATGAATCGATTTGCCGAAGAAATTATAAAGATCGGATAAACGGTTCTCAAGTTATAAGCAAAAAAAAAGGTAACCAAGCCCTCCCCGCTACCACCCTAAAAAAATGTTGCATACTTTTTGGATGGTCACACTAAGCAACGCGGCAACGCTGTTAAACATGTTTTTTCATGAGTAACGGGTATATCGAAGTCGGTTAGAGCCGACTTTAACTTACGCTCTCGTTTAATTTTATTTTTTTATTTAATTCCTAAAATAAATTGGGTTGTTGCGTTTGTTATCTAAACATTTTTTATCTTTTGTGTTTCCTCTAATTTTTCCTTTCATTTTTTTTTGGGTTTGTGGTTTTGTTGGTTAATTACTTTGAGCTCCGGGCCTACTGCGATAAAATGGAAAGTGTCTCCCCTTTCATGTAGGTAACTCGGTATTTACTGAAGTTCTGTATGTCCTATAGTTAACAGGCAACACCTCTGTTCTCGCTTTGAATATCACGGATATTGCCTGAGAGCCGAAATTGTCAATTAAATAGTTTTGAGCACCCGTGTCATATTTCAAGCTTCTGTAGTACGCTCGGGTTTCACTGTTTCTTGCCTGATCTATAAATCTCGTTCGTGCTGCCACTGCCAGGCCCTCCAGTATTTGTTTGTGCTTGTCATTCCAAGAGTTTGGGTCTTCCAAAGATATTTGTACGCCGACTTGGTGCGCTAGGCTGTCCCACTTATCAAAGAATTGCTAATTACTATGTAAGAGTTGCATTGCTACAATTTTTGGGAGTCTATGAGGGCTGAGCTTCATGACTTTTTTTTATAGTAGTAGTAGTATGTTGTATTTATTGAGTAAAGGTAAAATATCAACAGAGTTATTACATAGTTTTGCTGGCTTTACAATAATAACGAGAAAGGCAAAGCTAACTTCGTCTGTACCGAAGTTTTGATACACTTGAAATAGCTTGTCTCAACGGTTAGCGACTTCGACCAAACTTCGCAGATCAGCTTAAAAACATTACATATTGCCCATTACCGTGTTTAACAGCAGTAATATTGAGAACAAACCAGTTTTTCTTACTAAAATCCATTTTCCGAACGAACATTTGTATGGCAGCTACAAGAAGTAGTCATCCGATCCGGTCGGTTCCGACATATTAGCAGCGTGCAGTAAAAAGAAGACTCTGTGCAAAGTTTCAGCTCGATAGCTCCAAAACTGAGGGACTAGTTCGCGTAGAAACAGACAGACGGACAGACGGACGGACAAAGCTTAATCGACTCAGCTCGTCATGCTGATCAAGAATATATATACTTTATGTGGTCGGAGATGATTCCTTCTATGCGTTGCACACTTCTGGGCAAAATTATAATACACTTTTCAAGTGTATAAAAACGGTAAGTGTTATACAACAATGGTTTGTTAAAAACCGTCATTTGATACTTGTTGTATTTTCTATATTATTATAAATATACATATGTTTGTCTGAGAGTCGCCTTTCATTTGACTACTCCACCCACCTTCCCCGTTCGTCACGAGATAGTGGATCTTCCGTCAATGAGGGCGGCTTTACAGACTATTTTAGAAAAAAAAAGATTTTTTTTATATAACGGAAAGACATATTCCACGTCTTTATATAAAGCGGAGCCGTTTACTAGGTAAATGGCGTAGTGTGGCGTGTACTTTGGCAATTTAAAAATCCTTTTCAGGAAAGTTGGTACAAGTTTTTCCACGTCCCCAACTCCAAATGTCCCCAAAACGGAGCAGCATAGCACATTACTGCTCTCGCTGAGGCCCCGAAGAGCTTATATTTTGGACTTTACATCCTTTTTTTGCAAACAAGGCATTCCATGTAATATTTATTGCTAGCTTGAAGTCCTGGAGTCGTTGAATACAAAGAGTAATAACGTGCCTTACGAAAGTCATATTCGACGTTAGCAGTGCCCCCAGATACTTATATTCCCTAGCATTTTCACTTAAACAACCATTTATGGACCATGTTTCGCTTTGCGAGGGGCGTCCTCTCGTATTCTAAATCATCATGAGCTTTGATTTTTCGGTGTTAATCCGAAGATTCAATAATTTAATTGTACGCAGTTTATCACGTTTTGCCATTTTTTTGAGGAGTCCGCCAGCAGCACCAATATCCGCATACATAAGGGCTTTTACGGCTTTTGTGATGTCGTCCACAAAAATTGAAAACTAGAAGGGGCGTAAAAGGCAACCTTGTTTGACGACCATGCTGGTATCAAAAAAAATCCGATCTTTGCTTGCCATCCCAAACTGCTGTTTTGTTTTCTGTGTACATAGCCTTTATTGCGTTGAGTATTTTTGTCGAAATTCCGCAGTTGCTGAGCCTTAGAAATAGAGCTCTTCGACCGATTGTGTCAAAAGCGGCCTTAAAGTCTGTAAAGAGTATATACATTTTTTCCAGGTACTCATTCGCAATGGCGGTTAGCACTAAAATACTGTCGACGATTATTGGCTCCAGTTGTTAATCTATTTAACAGATTAGAACCGAATACTTTTTGTGGGCTATTCACGAAAGAAATTCCTCTATAGTTGCTTGCTTCGGTGGGGACTCCTTTTTTGAAAATTGGGAAGAAAATATTCGAGAGGAAGTTTGTTGGCGATATTCCTTCATCGAGGATGGTATTGGAGGCCCTGGATAGTTGCACTATAAAAGTGTATATTGTTTTTTTTTGGAACTCCGGTGGTATTATTTCTATCCCTGCAGCTTTGTTGTCCTTAGCGCTTCGTAATGCCTCGAGGATTTCTGATCTGGTAATGTGAGCATCCAGTTCTTCATTTATTTTCACTGGGGGTGTGAAGCTGATTTCCGATTTACAAGATACTTGGAGGAGAGCTTTGAAATGTGTTGCTAGCAGTTGTAGGCTTGCTTTAATACCTTTCAACGCTGCGCTACCATTCAGCTTTCTTGCTATCATTGCTGTTTCGCACTTTATGCTGCCTTCTATAGATTCTGAGTGTCTCATTTTTCTCAATTGTTCCATTGAGATTTTTCTTGCACTTTCGCATTCTGCATCATACCAAGGTTGTCGAAAAGTGGTTTGCAATCCATTCGTTTATATTCTTTGCGAGCATATCCATGTTCA
Source organism: Lordiphosa stackelbergi (assembly GCA_018904235.1). Classification (NCBI taxonomy): domain Eukaryota; kingdom Metazoa; phylum Arthropoda; class Insecta; order Diptera; family Drosophilidae; genus Lordiphosa; species Lordiphosa stackelbergi. The sequence goes on along the minus strand of JAEIFU010001179.1, from coordinate 65,586 downwards.
TTTTCATTTCACCTTGTTGCTGTTGAGCTAAGCTTCGGTCCAGTTCTTATTGATACCTGTGCACTTATCGATTGTTCTACCTCAGTTTTGGCAATAAGCAGTTTTCCGCCTCTTGTTCCTGGGCTAAGGGTTTTACCGTAAGAGCTACGATGATCGGCAGGTGGTCAAAGAAAATTTCTTCTTTAATTTCAAAATCGATGATTACCTCGTTCCATTTTGCCTCCAGCTGGCACAGTAGCCGATCGTATTGCACGATTGTCCACAAATAAAGGTACACAGAGAAAAATATCACGTTCTCAAATCATTACCAAATTTTCATGATTTTGGTCCGTTTTTCCCGTTCATAAAATATGAAATCCGAAAAGTGTTCATGAAAACATAAATACTTGAGCTTTTTAATGCTTCCAGTGCTTATTAAAATTTATTTTTTTTATAGGTCCAAAGTGTATTGTAAAAAATATTGACAATGTTAAAAACACCTAAAAAAATATATATGAAGAAAAAAACTCGGTCACGACAGGATCAAACCCACGACTTCGGCTTTCTAAGCGAATTTATTGCCGCTAGGCTACTGGGCTTGCTGCTATATGAGTGTCTCAATTCTTAGTTAAGCACTCCATTCTTAAGCATTAATTTTTTACTTTGATTTTGTCGCTGTCTCTCGAGTGAGCTCAATACTCGTGTGGGCTAAGATCACTGTTACCGCCGAAATTTCAATTCAACCGCCAAACCTAAAAGCGACGCAACCCCTAACATTAAAATTGAAATCGCTTGTATATTAAAAACTATACGAATAAAAGTTTATAATTTAAAAAAGTTTCTAGATCGAGCGATTGAGAGCGTCAGAAGTCAAATTATAACTTTAAGTGCTACCGCTTACCAAACATTATAAAACATTATAAAACATCAAACTAAATATATAAATAAAGTCAACAACTATACTCTTACAATATCAGAAGTGGTTAGAAGTCACGTGATGGACACTTTGGTTGATCCAACAAAATTAAGCGTTAAATCGCTTAAACTTTGGTTAGCAGCATTAAATATGCAAACAAGCGGTACAAAGGCTGAACTAATAAATCGATTGGAGAAAATTCCTATGGAAATAAGAGGCAATGGACCACCAATTGCCGGACAAGATGACGATTTAGACCAGGAAAATCAAGGGAGCAAGACTCCAAGCCAGCAAGACGAAAATTCACCGTCGCGTCAGGGTGGCGCCAACGAGTTTCATCAGAATACAGGAACAGATACAGAAATTGGTGCCGACATACATACACACAGCGAACAAGACAATGACAACGAGGCAAATGTTCAAGCTGGCAATGCTGTCAACACATCGAGACAAAGCAATCAAAACAACGCAGGTGGCAATGCCGCCGCTGGCAACGCCGCTAATGGCAATGCATCGCTCTCTATGGCCAAAGAAGTTTTAATTGATTTCAATGGAATGTCATGTGCCAACAAATGGATTATGCAGTTAAAGAACATTGGCAAAATTTACAAACTAAACGATGTTTATCTGCATATGCTATTCATATGCAAAATGAAAGGGGTGGCACAATCCTGGTTGCATGCTGAGACAGCACGAATATTGGAGCCAATTGACAACCTGTGCGATCAACTGATCGAAGCGTTTGGAAAAAAAATTTCCAAAGTAGAGATGAGACGACAATTTGAGGCTCGCAAGTGGCAACCGAGCGAGAATTTTGCGGCCTACTTCGAAGATAAAATAATGCTTGCAGAAGGCATCAACATCGACGAGGAGGAACTGTTGGAGCAAGTCATCGAAGGCATTCCAGCAGAATCACTACGCACCCAAGCTCGCATCCAGTGTTTTACAAACTCTAGACAGATGTTGCGGGCGTTTTCTGGAGTACGTCTGCCAGTGGTACAACAAAAGCAGGATTCTGGAGTGGCAGCCAACAGAGCAGTAGAATATAAGGAATTGCGCTGCCGAAACTGCAACAGCAGAGGTCATGTCATCAAGGATTGCAAGAAGCCAAAACGTGACCCAGGATCATGCTACAGTTGCGGAGCGATGGACCATTGGGTAGCGAAGTGCCCTCAGAAGAAAGGGGGTGCTGAGAAGAACAATGACAACAACAACTATGTAAGGCAATTTAGAATTCACTTAGTGGACATTCCTAAATATTCATTAATTGCAGCGTGCCTCATAGATTCGGGGAGTCCAGTATCACTAATTAAAGAAAATAAGGTGCCCAAAGAGGCGAAGTTTCATCCAGTAAAGAAATCTTATTATGGCCTAAATGAAAGCCGGCTTAAAACACGTGGAAAAATTTTGTGTTTCATTATGAAAAAGACAATAAAGATTTATTTTTACTTAATTGTTGTGGAAAACGAATCTATGAGCCACGAAGTGATTCTTGGAAGAGATTTTATGGATGCGTGCGATTTAAATATTGATTTAAATGCCTTGAAAATGGTTACGTTAGTAAACCCAGAAAGTGTTAAAGAGGGTGTGTGCAACAACACAACTGAGGAAGTTGTTAGCACAGAAAATATTAATGAAATTGTTATTGGTAGTAATGAAGAGGAAAATGAACTTGTTAAAGCGGATGCAAATGAAGAAATCGAAAAAAATGAAAACGTTAGTGGGGATAAGGTAAGCGAAACTGTTAGTGTATACAAGGAACTGAAAACTGTTAGTCCTACTGAAACTGTTAATGTAAACAATGGAACAGATGAAAAGGGAAATGAATCGGTCTTTAAGACAAATGAAAGAGAAGTAAATAGGATCAAAGTGGTTGAGAATAATGTTAATGAAGCTATGAATTCGATTGTTAAAGGAAATGAAAATAGGACCAGTAAAAATATGAATGAACAGCAATCAGAAAATTTTGAAAATGATATGTTGGGATTGTTTCAGATAAGCAGCGACGATAAAGAACCGGAATATAGTGTTGGCGACAATGTGAGTTACAAAGTTAAGAGTCAGTTTGAGAAAATGATCAAAGAAAAATATATAAACGTACAGAGACCAGATAAGCCGTTAGTCAGATGCGAAATTAAGTTGAGTTTAGAGAAACACAAACCGTTTAGTTGTTCACCGAGACGATTGTCATACGTAGAGAAAGAAAAGTTGCAGAAACTGTTAGATGAGTATTTGGAAAAGGGTGTCATTCAACCTAGTGAGTCTGAGTATGCATCTCAAGTATTGTTAGTGAAAAAGAAAACGGAAGATCTACGATTATGTGTTGATTTCAGGATTTTAAACAAGAGAATGATAAAAGATAATTACCCACTACCATTGATTGACGACTTGTTGGATAAGTTGGTAAACAAAAAAGTTTTCTCGAAGTTGGATTTAAAAAATGGGTATTTTCATGTGTTTGTTAATGAAGACTCGGTAAAGTACACCGCGTTTACGACTCCTCTAGGGCAATTCGAATTTTTAAGGATGCCAATGGGTCTAAAAAACGCACCAGCCGTTTTTCAAAGGTTCATTAACAAAATATTTGAGGACTTAATCAGAAGCAACAAAGTCATTGTGTATATGGATGACATTATGGTGGCGAGTGACAATGTTATGGAACATTTGGAAACGTTGGAAGAAGTATTCAAAAGGTTAGTGCAGAATAAGTTGGAACTTCGCATGGATAAATGCGAATTTTTACAGTCGAGCGTTAAATATTTGGGGTATTTGATAACGGGCGATGGCATAAGAGCTGATGATAAAGGGTTGGATGCGGTTCGAAATTTTCCAGTACCGGATAAGACACAAGCAGTTAAGAGTTTCTTAGGGCTATGTTCGTACTTTCGAAGATTTATAAAGGATTTTTCAAGGATTGCTAAACCTTTATATGATCTTTTGAAAAAGGACAAACCATTTCAATTCGAAGAAAAAGAAATGGAGTGTTTTCTGAATCTCAAAGAGAAACTGTTGGAAGCACCAGTTTTATCGATTTATGACCACAGAGATGACATAGAGCTACATTGTGATGCGAGTGCATTGGGATTTGGTGCTGTGTTATTACAGAAGAAAAGTGATAAGAAATTACATCCGATATTTTATTTTTCAAAGCGAACGACTGAGGTGGAATCAAAATATCATAGTTTTGAGCTTGAGACGCTGGCAATAATATATGCATTGCGCAGATTCAGGGTTTATTTACAGGGAAAACGTTTTAAAATCATCACTGATTGCAATTCACTTACGCTCACCTTGAATAGAATAGAATTAAATCCAAGGATAGCCAGATGGGCGTTGGAGTTACAGGAATATGACTACGAGTTAAGTCACAGATCGGGAAAACGGATGCAGCATGTCGATGCATTGAGTAGAGCCACCAATATAATGATAATTGAAACTAACAGCTTTGAGGATAATCTTGTTATTTGCCAAGCAAAAGATTCAGAATTAAAGAAAATAAAAGAGTTATTGGAAAAGTCAGAGCATAAATGGTATGAGATGAGAAATGGAGTAGTGTACAGGAAAACAAATGATAAGAGACTGTTATTTTATGTGCCAAGAGAAATGGAAAATCGTGTTCTATACAAGTACCACGATGATTTGGGTCATATAGGCAGAGACAAGATGATAGATGCGATTAAAAAAAGTTATTGGTTTCCAGGTATCAAAGAAAAAGCTATAAAACACATAGAAAATTGTTTGAGATGTGTTGCATTCTCACCAAAAGACGGAAAAGGGGAGGGATTTTTGAATAGTATTCCAAAAGGTAATAAACCTTTTGAAATCGTTCATATTGACCATTATGGACCAGTAGATTCAGGTAGAGCCAGGAAACATATTTTTGTGGTGGTTGATGCGTTTACCAAATATGTTAGGTTATACACCACAAAGACAACAAATACCAGAGAAGTAATACAAGCATTAAAAGACTATTTTAGAGCTTATAGCAGGCCAAGATGTATTATATCGGACAGAGGAAGTTGTTTCACATCAACAGAATTTGAAACGTTTATGAAAGAGTGTAATGTAAAGCATGTTAAGATAGCGACTGGTTCTCCTCAGGCCAATGGACAAGTAGAAAGGATAAATAGGAGTCTAGGACCCATGATAGCGAAAATGGCTGAACCGGAAAAAGGAATTTATTGGGACAATGTAGTTGAGGACGTCGAATATGCATTGAATAACACTCAACACAGAAGTATCAAACAATGTCCCAGCAAAATGTTATTTGGTGTAGATCAGAAAGGACAGATCAAAGACGAGTTAAGAGAAAAGTTAGAGGAAACAGAAAAGTCAGAAGAAACACTAGACTTAGATGATATACGAAAAGAAGGAGAGTTAAACCAACGACAGGCACAATTATATAATGAACAATATTACAACAGCAAAAAGAAAAAGCCAACAGATTATAAAGAAGGAGATTATGTAATGGTTAAGAATTTCGATAGTACTGCAGGTGCATCCAAGAAACTGATACCAAAGAGCAAAGGACCTTATATTATTGACAAAGTCTTAAAGAACAATAGGTTTTTACTGAAAGATGTAGAAGGATTTCAGGTTTCACGTAACCCTTATCAAGGTGTTTGGAGTGGCCAAAATATAAGGCATTGGATAGGAAAAAGATAAGTTAAGTTAATGTTAATAATCTGTTAGTTATGTAAGTAAAATTGTAAAATTCAAAACACTGTATCTATTATTTAAGCGTTAACCATGTAAGATCAGGGGATCTTGTATTGTCAGGACGGCCGAATTGTAGTAGGCAAGGCTAGCTAACTCTCTCTTGGTCTCTCTCAGGAGTTCGCTCTCGCACTCTCTCACTCTCAGAGAGCATAAGCAGGGTGGGTTTTTAGCTTTGAGCAAGACAGACGATGCTGGTGGTCGGCAGTATAGGGGGGGGGGGCGACCGCGATCATCAAACATCTACAATGCTCCTCCCTTCCGCCCGGGGGCGACCCAACTTAATTCCTCCCCAAATCAAACAAACCCTTTTTTTTTCCCCCGCCGCACCCCCGGCCCCCCCCCCCCCCCCCAAAACAAAAAAAAAACGGGGGGCCAAAAAAACCACACCGGAAAAAAGGAAAAACGGGCGATTTTCCAACCTGAGCGCCATAGCAGCGCAGCTAGCAGCGAAGAGGCACCGAGCAAACCTATTATCTAGATTTCTCATCGGGAGAGAAATAAAATTTTAACCCACCCTTTTCCAAAAAATAAAACAAAAAAACATAATATTAAAATAAACATAAAAAAAGCCCGTCGCGCTTCGCTGCGCCTTTAACAGTATAGAACCAATATCAGAATCAGTTTGAAGTCAATCGTGAGAAAAAAAAATTTATTTTTTTTTTTTTTAAATCCAAAATTTTTTTTCTCCTCCAGGGGGAAAAAAAAATCAAAAAAAAAAAGGTTTAAATTCAACGTTTTACTATTTTGCTTTTTCACCGTTACGACTTTGCTACTGCGTTCTTACCACCCCCATCCCACCCCACCCACTCCCCATTCACTTCTTACACAACTTCCACCCGTTTCCCACCCACATCACTCCCACTTCCCGCCCACATCCCATCCACTTCCCACCTACATCCCACCCACTTCACGCCCATCAAAAAAAAAAAAAATTACCCACCCCCCCCCCCACCCCACACAAAACCCCCCCCCCCCCCCTCCCCCCTCCTTAACCCTCACTACCCGCCCACATCCCCACCAAAATCCCTCCCACTTCCCGCCCACATCCCATCCACTTTCCACATACATCCCACCCACATCCCACCCACATCCCACCCACAAATCACATCTCAATTTATTTCATTTACTATTCTAACAAACCAAGATTCAAGTGGATCAGGTGAAAAATATTTTTTTCATGCTGAGTTTTCCGGCCATTTTCCACGGTGTGCAGTTTTCCAAAACTGGGAAAACACGTGTCGAATATTTTGCGTACTATGCTTGCGAACCAAGTTTCAAGTCAATCAGATGAAAAATAAATTTTTACCATACAGACTTTTCCGACACTTTTCTGACTTTTCCGGGTGGGATTTTCCGGAAAATTGGAACACAGTTATTGTTGAATTTTCATAAAGATCTTTGAAAATGAGTTTGAATCTGATCGGATAATAAACAATAAAGTTTCATACAACAGTTTTCCATGAATTTTCCGACTTTGGGGATAGATTTTCCAAAATTTGAAAGTCACTTTATTTATGTTTTGTTATGTGTAATTTTGAAAATGAGTTTGGCGCTAATCGCTGGCAAATAAAGTTTCGCCCAAACAACCTTGACCACCCACTATCCACCCAGCGGAGTTAAATTTTCCGAAAGATAGGTATGCAGTTGTTGTTGAATTTTCATATAGATCTTTGAAAATGAGTTTGAACTTGATCGGATGAAAAAAAAAAGTTTCATACAACAGTTTCCGCGAATTTTCCACATTTCCCGACAGAATTTTCCAAAATCCGTTCTTAGTACTCACTTTCAGCATAAGATAAAACTACTGTGAAAATCTCATCTTCCTATCTCTTATGGTTTCGGCTGTGCGACGGTCACCAGTCAGTCAGTCAGTCAGTCAGGTTGAACTCTTTTATATATATAGACTAGCAAAAAGCCCGTCGCGCTTCGCTGCGCCTTTAACAGTATAAAGCCAATTTCCGAATCAGTTTGAAGTTAATCGTGATAATCAAATATTTACCAAATTTACAAATGTTCTTTAAATTTGTTTTCTCTGTAGAGCCAAGAAATCGAATCATACATACATAGGCTTAAATTCAACGTTTTACTCCTTTGCTTTTTAACCGTTACGATTTTGCTTACACATTTTCCGCCCATTTCACACCCATTCCTCCCATTTCCCGCCCACATCCCATCCACTTCCCACCTACATCCCACCCACTTCCCGTTTACATCCCACCCCCATCCCTCCCACATCCCACCCACTCTACACCCAATTCCCTCCCACCCACTTCCTCCCAGTTTCCACTCACTTTCCACAAACATCCCCTTCACATCCCTCCCACATCCCCTTCGCACCCCTCCCACATTCCACCCACATCCCTCTCACTTCCCGCCCACTTCCCACCCTCATACCTCCCACTTCCCGCCCACATTCCACCCACATCCCTCCCACTTCCAGCCCACTTCCCGCCCACATACCTCCCACTTCCCGCCCACATTCCACCCACATCCCACACACTTCCCGCCCACATCCCACCCACTTCACATCTGCATACCACCCACATTTCTTTCCATATTTCGTATTCTATCCCTACAAACCGAGTTTCAAGCCAATCGGATAAAAAATAGCTATTTAGCATGTAGAATTTTCCGGGAATTTTCACGCCTAGGCGGATTTTCCGACATGGCAAAAGCACATTTCAAATAATATCGAATTATGTCCTTAAAAACCGAGTTTCAAGCCAATCGGATGAAAAATTGTTTTTTTTCATGCAGAATTTTCCGGGAATTTTCCGACCGTTGGGTCGAATTTCCCAACATCGGAAAATCACATTTCAAACTATTTCGTATTCTATCCTTACAAACCGAGTTTCAAGTCAATCGGATGAAAAATAGTTGTTTTTATGCAGAATTTTCCGAGAATTTTCCGACCGTCAGGTCAAATTTTCCAACTTCGAAAAATCACATTTCGAAATATTTCGTATTCTATCCCTACAAACCGAGTTTCAAGCCAATCGGATGAAAAGTAGCTATTTTGCATGTAGAATTTTCCGGGCATTTTCACGCCTAGGCGGATTTTCCGACATGGCAAAATCACATTTCAAATTATTACGAATTCTGTCCTTGCAAACCGAGTTTCAAGCCAATCGGGTGAAAAATAGTTTTTTCATGCAGAATTTTCCGACCGTTGGGTTAAATTTTCCAACATCAGAAAATCACATTTCAATTTACTTCGTATTTTGTCCTTACAAACCGAGTTTCAAGCCAATCGGATGAAAAATATTTTTTTTCATGCAGAATTTTCCGGCCATTTTCCTCGTGGGCGGATTTTCCGAAATCGGGAAAACACGTGTCGAATTATTTTGCTTACTATGCTTACAAACCAAGTTTCAAGTCAATCGGATGAAAAATAACATTTTTCTCATACAAACTTTTCCGACGCTTTTCCGACTTTTCCGGGTGGAATTTTCCAAAACCCCGTCTTAGTACGCACTTTCACCACTAACAGAAACTCCTGTCCAAATTTCAGCTTTCTATCTCTTACCGTTTAGGCTGTGCGATGATTGCCAATCAGTCAGTCAGTGAATCAGTCAGTCAGTCAATCAGTCAGGACACTCTCTTTTATATTTATAGAGATAAAGTCAACAACTATACTCTTACAATATGTACATGTGTGCATAAAGAGTAGCAAAAAGTGATGATATAGCGCACACACGGCACGCCATACACTCATAGACACAACAGCGTTGCCAGAAGACAGAAATACATCCGAAAGTTGAAAAGTATAATAAAATAAGCAAACTGCATGCATATAAGCAATCTAAGCTACAAACTTTACCAAATTATGAAACAAAAATAAGGAATTCTGTCAAAATGCCTCTAATAGAACGCGATACAACAGTATGTGGTGTGTACAACAAGAAAAAAGTCAACGGTGGCGTTCAAAACTGGGTGGAATGCGACAAATGGAAATCTGGTGTAACTTCACATGTGCCAGAGTCAACAGTTCGATTGGAGAACGTGAATGGACTTGCGGATTTTGTGATCCACCCCCCACAAATTGCGGATAAGCAAGTACGGGCTTGATAAGCAACCCCCAGAATGCCACATCGAATGCAAGCGACGGATCTGGAACCGTTCTATTATCAACAACGGCCTGTAATTCAGGCAACAACCAGCCGCCGCCATAAGCAAATCATCCTAATATCCATGCCCTTAATTCCCAAATTCCCATCAACAATGTCTTTTGGTGCCATGAAACAAGCGGAAATTATTCCTGCTGAGCAAAGCAATGCTCCCATCACCAATAATTTTATGTTGGCAATGCTGAAAGAGAAGCATAAATTGGAGCAAAATTACTTAGAACAAAAATATATTTTACTTGCACAGCAGCAGGGATTGAAAGCGACACCACTCGACATATTTCAGCCTACTACATCCCAGCTAGCCGTAAGACAACCTCTACCCCGAGATCTTCCGACCTTCAATGGCAATCCCGAGGATTGGCCTATGTTTCTCAGTATGTACGAGAATAGCAAGAGAATCTTGGGCGGCCTGAGCAAATCCTTGACCGATTGCTCGAGAAGATCGGAAAACTCACCGTCCACAAGGATAAGCTAGAGTCAATAATTGATTTTGCAATGGCAGTACGCAATGCATGCGCCACTATGGAAGCTTGCGACTTGGCTTCCCACTTGAACAACCCAACCCTCAGTAAGCTAATTGAAAAGCTGCCAACCCTGCAGATGCTGAACTGGGCTATGCATTCTCGCGATGAGTCCATCCCGGCTGTCAAAGCATTCAGCGACGCACAAACTCAACCAGAGCCAAAGCGAAACGCAGATTCGAAGCAAGACGCCGGTTCCAAAGTAGAAGCCAACAAAGCAGCCGCTAACAAGCTGCCATGCGTAATGTTCCAAACTACGGAGCACCACGCTGCCCCGTGCGATAAGTTTAAGCTTCTTTCCGTAGATGAGAGATATCAAATAATAAACGACAAAAGGGCGTGCTACAAATGCCTTAAAGGTCACCGTCGCAAATGTTTCTCCAACCAGGATTGTGGTGTCATAATTGCAAATCTAAACACCACCCACTACTTCATAAAAGCAACCCCGAAGCCCAACGTCGTCAGTGCCCACTAAAAGGAAAATTGACAAAGAATTTTTCCGCATTTTGCCCGTGCCAACAACTGGGCTTTGGCCGTACCACGCAAAATTGGGGCATTTAAGGTACAACCAATCCAAAAGCCAACATTTCCATGCGACTGTAATTGGAATGATATTGACAAGGCAATAAAGGATAGCTTCAACATCGACCCAATCAAACCCCGAGAGCTCTACTCCGAAGATGACCACAAAGCAGTAAAAATTCTGGGAAGATTGGTGGTCACTATCAGGTCGGACTTTTTTGGCGTGACATGGAAGCCACTTTGCCGGAAAGCAATTCGACAGCACTAAAACGCCTCGAATGTCTACGAGCAAGAGTCAATAGAGAGCCATAACTGTATGAGCAAAAACAGCAGCAAATCGACAATCTGTTGTCCAAGGGATATGCAACTGAGCTGAAGCCTGATGAAATATGGAACAAAACAGATCGTGTCTGGTACCTACAAATTTTCATTGCTTAAAATACAAATAAGCCAAATAAAGTAAGATTGGTGCCACGTGCCACAAAGTGTCAAATACCGAATGTTTGAAGCCACTGCCCGTTCAATTATGTGTTATGGCTCTCAGATGTGGGGATTCAGGACATACGAGGAAATAGAAAAACTCCAAAGATATTTCATTAAAAAAGTCCTTCGTCTGCCACGTAATTCGCCGAACTACGTAATACACCTTGAAACTGGTCTCCCTTCGCTTTTTACGTATACTCTGGGCTCACATTTTGGATACATGAGAAAGACGTTAGACCTTCCCGAAAGTCGCCTGGTATACGCTACGGTAAAATTTTTATTGGAACGTCGATCTCACTGCTTTGCCGTTTGGCGCGCTTTAGCTGAGGAGCACAATCTGCAGATTGACCTATGCGATAAAGCTTCCTGGAAAAAATCTCACAGCAGCTTACTAGAGAGGATTGACTGTAGAAATCGTGCAAATTTTATTGACCAAGCCTACAACTGCTCTAGCAGGATGTTATATAAACGCCTGAACCTCTCTTTGGGGTTCAATAATAATTACTTCAACGACAAATACAGCCGATCACTTATTTCCTTCGTTTTCCGTGCACGCTGCGAATTGCTCCAACTCAATCATAGATCATATAGAAATACACCCAACGTATGTTCTCTGTGCAATCTTCACAGCATTGAAGACACGACCCATTTCATCGCAATCTGTCCAATTCTGCAGGAAATCAGGGTTGCCCATTGGCGTCTTGGAAAACTGGACCTTCAGCAGTTGATCTCAATCCTAAACGGACCCGACTGGAACACGCTGTACCAATTTTTACAAGAAGCTTTTGTCTATAGGCAGAGCATTACAGCAGAATATTTCTGATTAATCGTATATTATATTCTATTTACCATGTACATTTTGTAAAGAAAAGCTGACGGCTACAAACCATAGCTAAATGTATTATTGTTATCTATTTATTTATTTTTGTTAATCAAAAACTGTAAACTCTATAATTAAAAAAAAAACTATAAATTGAAAAAATGAAAAATAAATAACCTACTACTATTAAAAAAAAAAAAAAAAAGTAAGATTGGTTTGGAATGCCACCGCAAAGTCACACGAAAAATCGCTCAACGACTTTATGCCAAACAGACCCGAATATTTGAACCCACTAACGGATGTTCTGATGGCATTTAGAGTTGTCCGCATAGCTGTCTGCGCAGATATCGCTGAGATGTTCGACCAAATGAACATCCAAGAATCCGATATGCATGTCCAGCGGTTCCTATGGTTCAGCAGAGTCCATAAAGTCTCCAGATTATTCGTCATGAGCGCTGTGACTTTTGGGATATGTTGCGCCCCTTGTATTGCTCACTCACTATGTTGACGATATGATCGACAGCTTTAAAGACGAAGCAGAAGCGGTAGAAATTGCATCTACAGTTCGTGATATCTATGCTGCGGGAGGTTTCACCATAAGAAATTGGATTTCGAATTCAGCCGAAGTCCTTGAAAAATTTGGAGAAGCCCAGATGACCACCCAAGCTCCTAAAGAGTTAGGAGACACTGAAAAAGTCCTCGGTATGTTCTGGGAGCCTTCTAATGACATATTTAGATATATTTTCAGATTTTCGAGGCTGAAGCGAGACGTCCTGAGTGAAGAGTTTGCACCCACAAAGCTCGAGGTTTTTGGGCCTACTTTCGTGCTACACCATTGGCTTTAAGTTGTTGCTGCAAGATGTGTGGCGCTCAGGCATAGGGTGGGACGAGGAACTACCGGAACAACTTCAAAAGTTCTGGTACCAATTGAAGAGCGTACTATTCCAAGCAGCCTCATTGGAATTTCCTCGTCACTACTCCAAACTGCTGCCCGAAACAGACCGTATCGACCTATACACGTTCGTCGATGTAAGCGGTCATCCCTACGCAGCAGCCTGTTACCTCCGAGTTAAAAAAGGACAACACATCGACATGGTATTAGTAGCAGCCAAAAATAAAGTTGCTCCTTCCAACCTTTCGTCATGCATAGAGTAGGCAAAATTGTGGAAAACACTAACTTCAACCATTGGCGCTGGGTCCCCACAAAGGCTAACATCGCTGACTTAGCCACCACGTTTTTCAAAGCAGTCAGTGGCAGTCAGAGGACGAATGGCCCCAAGAAGATATAATTCTCGATGCCGCTGCCCACCAATCTTAATTACGTAAGCACGTGTGCTTAGCAACAAAACCAAAATTTTTGGAAATCGCAATTGACTACGTTTCGAATTGCAGGCGCCTATACAGAGCCATTGCAACATTTATGTTATACATCCATTGACTGCACGCCAAGTGTACAAGAGAAAAATTAACGAAGACGGTAACTACCGAGATCGTCAGCGCGAAAAATCAAGCCCACTAATTGCTCTAAATGTTTAGCTCGATGAAAAAAGCATCATCCGTGCCTAAGGCAGAGCAAATAAGCTGAATCCCAAAAATGACGCAATAATGATTCCCAAAAAAAGTCGAATAGCCGACTTAATGGTAAAGAAGTGCCGTGAACAGTCTCATCATCTGATGCATGAGACAACAATCAACCTGATTCCAAGCACATATGTATTACATCTCAAGACTACGGGTTTTGTACAAGTCAGTTCAAAAAGAGTGTCAAAAATGTAAAATTGCCTTGGCCATACCTCAAGTTCCAAAATGGCACCACAATCGCCCACCAGACTGGCGACCGAACAATCCGTTAGAGAAAAACTGAAGCAAATCGACTTTGGCCAAGTCGTTATGAAATACTACGCAATAAAGTGTCGATTTAACCCACCAGATGCACCTAACATGGGAGGAACGTTATTCGATCTGTACAAGCTGTTTTGAAGTCTATCTGCCCAAATAGCAACTTTAACGATGAAACGCTCCGAATAGCGCTAATGGAAGCAAAATTTAATGTGAATTCTCGACCGCTTACCTATGTCAAGATAGAATCAACAGAGTACGTTTTTTTAAGCGTTCGCTTATATATTAAATACTATATGAATAAAAGTTTATAATTTACTCTGAGAAAAATTAAATGCGATTGCTATAAGAAGTTGTCGGATTTTTAATCATTCGCCTATGCCACAATCCGTGCCTCAACAATGACATCATCCGTGTGTTTTATTCTTCGAGGTCCTGAGTTCAAGTAAGACTAGGTAAAGTAAAGCAAATTTTTCAAACTAATAATTCTAATAAATTTTAGCTACAGCTTAGATAAGGTTGTAATTGGGGATGTGTGTGGTCGGTCGTTCATTCCTTCCTTCCCTGCCCATCCCAAGAAACCACCCTAGAGGAAGGAGGCTTCTCCACCTTCACCTATCTTATAACTATGGTTAATTTATATTTTCTTTCGCCGGCAAAGCGAGAACAAAATATTCTTGAAACGAGCACATAATGTTTATAAAACAAGCCCCAACCGTTCATGTGTGAGAACGAAATGTACATAGCATAATGCGAACGAATGTTCTTGAATATCGGAAAAGCGTGCTAAGCAGACAATAGTCAACAAAAGTTCATGATTTCGTTACAATTCGAACGGATCGTTTTCTCTGTGTATAATATCAATCTGCGTATCCACTAGTTCGCCCATTGAGAACTTCCAAATCGAATACATTGCAGAGTTCAACCAGTTTGATTCTTTGGCATTCGTTTTTTTGTCCATTGCTAATCACTGTGTCGGTCGCTCCGGCTACATTTCCATTTGTGTATTTATGATTTCTTATTCGAGTATTTAAATCACCGTCATGTAGGTTGTTTCGCTTGTTACAGTTTAAATATGTTGGAATCACCTTAAGTATATCACTTTCAAAATTAAAAGCGATGGCCATTCTGTTTTGTGATTTTTCGAGCTTCCACTTTATGTTGTTTTTGAGGTCTATGCTGATTCCGCTAAGCTCCCCTCTACTTGCACGTCTCCTGCTTACTGATCGGGTGGCTGGTATCCAATAAAGTTCGTGATTGGCGAAAAAAGGCTTATAAAATTCGAAATTCTTGTCGACAAAAGTTTCGTACAGCAAGAATACCTTTACAAACTTATAAAAAATTTTCATCCGTTGTTTATCAACTAGGCCAGCAATGTTGTTCGAAAGAATTTTGAAAAACTGATTTTTTCTGAGTGACAAATATCTATCTTGTTATTCATCTGACTGACGGCGCTTTAACTACAAACAAACCAGGGTTTAAGTATTAAGGTTGCTGGAGCTGCACGCTGGCCCTGCCTCATTTTGCAACAGCTTCTTTAATATTATGTCTCCTGGTTGCCCATTACACATTCAGGGGAGCCACTGAATTCACTTTCGCTCTAAATTTGCTCGAATTTGATTTAGCCCTGCCACAGAGCCTGTTTTCGAGTGATTTGCAATCGCACACTCTTGAGTCGGCGATTTGCTTAAAAGAGCAACTCACCAAATCGCTAATATTTCAATGGTGCCACCTTACATAATTTGAATTTCGAAATTACTTGAACTAAGTTTTAAAGTGTATATGTACAATAGCAATTTTTGTGTTGAAAGAAAAAAACGAGAAAGGCAAAGCTAACTTCGTCTGTACCGAAGTTTTGATACACTTGGAATAGCTTGTCTCAACGGTTAGCGACTTCGACCAAACTTCGCAGATCAGCTTAAAAACATTACATATTGCCCATGACCGTGTTTAAGAGCAGTAATATTGAGAACAAACCAGTTTTTCTTACAAAAATCAATTTTCCGAACGAACATTTGTATGGCAGCTACAAGAAGTAATCATCCGATCCGGTCGGTTCCGACATATTAGCTGCGTGTAGTAAAAAGAAGACTCTGTGCAAAGTTTCTGCTCGATAGCTCCAAAACTGAGGGACTAGTTCGCGTAGAAACAGACAGACGGACAGACGGACGGACAAAGCTTAATCGACTCAGCTCGTCATGCTGATCAAGAATATATATACTTTATGTGGTCGGAGATGATTCCTTCTATGCGTTGCACACTTCTGGGCAAAATTATAATACACTTTTCAAGTGTATAATAACACTAGTTTACAAAATAATAAAAATTTTGCGATCCCGAATGTTTGGTGGCAATTTCTTATGCAAATCCCCCCGCAGAGTCCAAAAATCCATATCACGATTTTTTTAGTGGGGCAGTTTTCAAGAAATCGCGCAAAAGCTAGTTTTTGGATTCTGAAAAAAGTACCTTTAGAAAAATGTGTATATCTTCAGTACCGGTTCATTCAATATGAAATGGTAATGCTTTCTTGAAAGGTAATTGAATGCCCTATCATTCATTCATACTCCACTTTTTAATACGGTGCTTGACTTCGGCGGTATAAAGGCTTTTATCGGCAACTTTGCATTAAATTTATCATTTTTTTAAAAAAAGCTAGATTTTGAGTGCGATTTTCACCACGAAAAAAATTGTGTAAAATTTATTTTATTGCTGGTCACCAAAGATTTAGCTATTGAAAATACAACGCCACATAATTTATTAAAATCCGTTGAAGAATATAGAAGTTATTGGCATATAAGTAAAAAATTGAAGGTTTCAAGTTCATGCAAATTGACTTAGTTTGATTGTTTTTTTGTTCGTCGCAGGAGGCATAGTTAACATTCAATCTATTCTGTTTAAGGACTACTATGACCTGCCAAATTTATTTTGTACCTAGTTAAGTTCTTTTGTGATTGAATAAGGTTGAAAATGAGTGCAAGACGTCAAATTGAATGCGAAAATTATCCTAATAAATGGAGTAACGCCCTCAAGCATTACATATTTTTGACTCCGTTAACAATTTCAACGACATTTATATAAATTATACGAGCTTTATCACCGGCCGAAGATACCTTTTCTCTATTTTTTACTCACATATTTCTTATGAAAAATATGTAATGACCGCAAGCGCAGCACAATTTATTAGGATAGTTTTTGCATTTAATTTGATTCATTTTTGGCTTTTGCACTAATTTTTCAACCGAAGTATATCACAAAAAATCTTAACCTGTTACAAAATAAATTTGGCAGGTCATAGTAGCCTTTAAATAGAATAGTTTGATTGTTAACTATGCCTCCTACGACGAACAAAAAAACAATCAAACTAAGTCAATTTGCATGAACTTGAAACCTTCAATTTTTCACTTAAATACCAATAACTTCTATATTCTTCAGCGGATTTTTATAAGCTGTGTGGCGTTGTATTTTAAATAGCTAAATCTTTGGTGACCAGCAATAAAATAAATTTTACACAATTTTTTTCGTGGTGAAAATCGCACTTAAAATCTAGCTTTTTTAAAAAAAATGATAAATTTAATGCAAAGTTGCCGATAAAAGCCTTTATACCGCCGAAGTCAAGCACCGGATTAAGAAGTGGTGTATGAATGAATGATAGGGCATTCAATTACCTTCCAAGAAAGCATTACCATTTCGTAATGAATGAACTGATTCTGAAGATATACACATTTTTCTAAAGGTACTTTTTTCAGAATCCAAAAACTAGCTTTTCCGCGATTTCTCGATAACGGCCCCACTAAAAAATATTTGGACTGTTTTTGGACTTAGCGAAGGATTTACATATGAAATGACATCAAAGGTCGGGGGGGTAGATGTTGTAAACTAGGGTAATTAGATTAACTAGCAATAATTTTTGTTTTCAAAAGTAGAATCCGATCCAGTCGGTTCCGACATATGCGGGGGGGTCACAGAAATCACTGCAGATTGATTTTGGTTGGTTTGAAAATCGCAAAAAAAAAAAAAAAAACAAAAAGTTAATCGCTAAAAACAGAATTTGTGATAAACGTTTTATGATGCATTTTTAAATTATAGATCTAATTTAATTCATATTCTTCATAAATAAAATTAAAAATTTAAAAATTTTTGTACATGAGGTATAACTTGCCAGCCCTTAATGCGCTGGCTATCAACCAGATGGCGCCACAATCGCTAAACGGTGCCACTGATGTGGTTGGCTTAGATTAACATGAAGGACTTTGGTTGTTTTCCCTCTTAATTTTTGAAACGCAAATTTCAATGTTTAAACAAATTAAATAATTTAATCATTATGCAAACCTATCCAGAAAAATAATTTTGTTAACAGTTCGAAAATTAGTTTTGCTTGTTAAAATAGTTTGAGTGGTGAATTTTGCTAAATCTCCCAACAAAACACGAGAGATTTGAAACCAACGGAAAGAGATTTCTGTGACACCGAGAATTGGTTTTGGGTTGGAATTTGGTTGGAGTTTCTGTGACACCTCCGATTAGCAGCGTGAAGTCAAAAGAAGACTCCGTGCAAAGTTTCAGCTCGATAGCTTCAAAACTGAGGAACAAGTTCGCGTAGAAACAGACTGACGGATAGACGGACGGACAAAGCTTAATCGACTCAGCTCGTCATGCTGATCAAGAATATATATGTATACTTTATGTGGTCGATAAATGACAGCAAATCATTTTGGGCAACAGTGAGGCAGTTAAACGGGCCCTCCAGCAGAAAACGGATACAGGTAACTTCAACCGCCCTTGCCGCCCACTTTATGGAGTTGCTGTTTAAAGAACAACCAAGTGTGCTGAGCTATGCCCTGCCATCAACTTATGTTGACGAATTAGACGGAGAAATTACATTGGATGAACTGCAAGGGGCACTGAGCCGTAGTAAAGTCGGAAAAGCACCAGGAGAAGATCGCGTTCCAGTAGAGCATATTATCAATGCCACTCGAACTTTTAAAGAAAAACTAAGAGATGCGTTTAACAACATATTCAACGAAGCACTGGTGCCCACAAGCTTTAGAAGAAATGTCATCTTTCCGTTGCTAAAAAAAGGTGATCCCACTGATGTACTTAATTACAGAGGAATTCAAAAAAGATTTTGAATGCCATTACAAAAATATTTACAAGCATCCTACTAAATCGGCTCTCTACCTTTGTAGAACGAAATAATTTAATGAGCGAGAATCAGGCTGGATTTCGAAAGGGCTACTCAACGGTTGATAGCATTTTTGTGCTCACCTCTATAGCAAACGACCATTTAAGGCGGAAAACGAAATTATACCTTTTCTTTATCGATTTCCAAGCTGCATTTGATACAATTGATAGAAGGAGTCTGATGTTTAAGCTTAGCAATCTAGGAGTTTCTACAAAAATGCTAAATATTCTGCAGAGCTTGTACGAAAAAAATCAAACAGCGGTTTGGGATGGAAAAACAATGTCGGAATGGTTTGAGACAAACCTTGGAGTAAAGCAAGGATGCCTGCTAAGCCCGTTGCTCTTTTCTCTGTTTATAGATGACATTGCTAATTTATTGCCTGGAGGCGCAGAGTTCGGAAATAAGATTTACAAGGTATTAATGTACGCTGATGATATGGTCATCCTTGCCACGTCACCTAAAATGCTACAAGACATGATAAATGCAGCGAGCTCATACTGTCAGACCTGGAATTTAAGAATAAATACGAGCAAATCAAAAGTAATGTGCATTCGGGAAGGCAGGGGTCGACGTGCTGGGTGTGAACATTGGACACTAAACGGAGTACAACTAGAAACGGTCAAGGAGTACAAGTACTTGGGAGTAACCTTAACACCAAACATGTCATTTAGCAAGCATATTGAGTATAAATTACGTGAGTCGAAGATCGCCCTTAACAGTACGTGGAACGCCTTATTAAGCCGAGAAAATGTGTGCCCCAGTACTAAGTACAAACTGTTCCAAGCAACAGCTAGAGCCATAATGTGCTATGCATCGCAGGTCTGGGGTTACATGGAATACGAACAGGTGGAAAAACTACTACGCTACTTTATTAAAAAAATTTTCCGACTACCGATAAATACCCCAAATTACGCAATTTATTTGGAAACTGGGCTGGGATCTATGTTCGAGTACACGCTGCAGTCTCATTTTAATTATATGGGGAGATGTCTCAACCTAGCTGAAAATAGGGCGCCACATACCGTGGCAGCGTCGTTACTGGCATCACGAAGGCAATGCTTCGAACACTGGCTGCAGTTAGCTGATAAACACGAAGTTGTGCTGATTTTAAACAACAGGGAATCATGGTTGGCTTCTCAAGAACTTTTATTACGAACAATAAGTAAATATAAGAGAGTGACCTACATGCAGCAAGCTCAGCAGAGTATTACGCGCGAAACCTACAAGACACTGCAATATAATCTCTCTGAAAAAAAACTATTTTAACGACTGCTTTAGCATATTCACAATAGCAAATATCTTTAAAGCCAGAACTGAGACGCTTAAGCTTGGGTACCAGCCTCATTTTGCAAACGAGAACTGCACATTGTGCAACCTGCAGGTGCGTGAGGATATCTTCCATTTTTGCGCAATATGTCCAATTTTAAGCGAAATACGAGTAAACGCCTGGGGAAAACCGGTGCTGTCAAAGGAGGAGTTGTCTACCATTCTAAACGGATCGAGCTGGAATACGCTGGGGCGCTTTCTGGCACAAGCAACAAGATATAGGGATCAGATAATAGCATGCCAGTTCTAAAAAAATAGTCTAGTATGCTTAATCACAATCGGAAGGTGGAAGATCCACTATTCCGTGACGAGCGGGGAAGGTGGGTGGAGTAACCTGAAGAGAGTGAAGCATCTGGCTAAGCTAGGGATGCAAAATGTAAACAGTAAAGATGTTGTATATAAAATGTAAACTAATTTATAAATGTTTCTTAATCCAAGTTCGTTATATGTATTAATGTAAAACTAGAACATTAGTCTTCTTTGTACACTTTGCAAACATTTTTAGGCTGACGGCTAAACAAAGCCAAGCCGTTAAATAAATATAAAAAAAAAATAAATATATACTACTACTACTTTATGTGGTCGGAGATGATTCCTTCGGTGCTCTTAATAAGTTCACTTTTTCAAGTGTATAAAAAGTGGCAACGCCGACGCCAAAGTAATGACGAGAAGCCGCTCAAATGTTGGTAAATGTTATTATTCTTCCGAAATTGTTATAATCAAATTTAATTATAAAGGGAAAAGCATCAAACAAATGTCCAGAGCGAAATTTGCTTGGCTTTTATGAAGGAGCTTAAGGACTTGGCCCTCCCTCTCACAATGGGCGTCAGGGAAGTTGCGGCTGCAGCCTGCAAAGAACTGACCAACCTTTCATCCGATTGCTTGAATTGAATAATGCATGGCCCAATTTTATTTTTAAGCGCAGCATCATTTACCCGTATAATCTTGCCTACGTATATCTTCTGATTTAGAAAGGTCAGATGTGGATCCAAGGTGGCTGCACTATTGGCGCCACATTACGGATCATCTCTACCGGTCATGAAAATAGTTCAGTGTTTAAAGATTAAGCTCCAGTTATTTGAATGTTTCGGACCACACTTTGCCTGGCTTGGCTCAGCAATCTCTTTCTCTGTTAACAACTTTCTAAAACAGCAATTGGTGAGATCTTTCCCATGAACCGACGCATTCAAGGTGTATGGATATAACACGACAGCATCATAGCAGAGACTGTTTTAACCAGTCTACAATTTGGCATATCCATAACTTTCCTTATGTTCGTGAAGTGGTTTTGCGGTCAGTACAAAAATAAGGAAAGGAGGCCGGTTTCTAATTGGAGAGCACAGTTTGTAGTAGTGCGGGGTAGTTGAATATATTGCAATCGCTAAACCTCCCCATGTCGACAGTACCCCCAGGTTTGAGATTCATAGCATATTACTGATTTAACAGTAGCTTCAAACATTCTAATTTAAGTGCTCGTCACAATGTGTGGTGTTCCGAAATATTTTTTCCAAGTGCTATTATTTGCTTTCTTAGGCTTTTGCAGCGCTCTTTTAAATGAGTCTTGAAGCTCAATTTTAAAGTGATGGACATACCAATTTATTTAAAACTTTTTACTGTTCTAGCTCAACGCTATTTAAGCCCATTTGTTGCCTCTTGCATATCATCTGCGTCCGGCACGTTCCTATCTACTCTGCGGCAGCAATGTCGACACACCGACAGTATACGAAATTATACTGCTCTCTTTTACAACAATAAAGAAGTGCTAAGTGGGCGCTCTTTCACCGGGCTAAACACACGCCACGCAAAAATGAGTATGTGTGTTTTGCCGGCCCGTGGCGTACAATGCCTTGGTGGTGGTGCCATTAACGTTAGCGCCTCCAGGAAGGTACATAGTATAACGTCGTCGACATATAGGGAAAACTGAAGTGGGCCAAGGAGGTTTTCTTTACTCCAGTGTTATTTGGAAACTGATGTGAAAGCTGTCGTCCACCCTAAACAGCAAAAGTGATTTCTTCGTATAGGTTTCAAAATCATATTAATGAAGCGTCTCAGTACTCCTAAGAGGCTTAGCTATAGAAGTAAACTTCTACGGTTAACGGTATGAAAGGCTGCCGTGAAAGCTATAAGCTGTACATTCAGAGGTAAGATTTGGCTATTCCAGTAATTGCAAACACGCTACCTACTGTTGAATAGCCTCGGCGAAGTCCATATTGAAACTCGGTAAGGCTACTATGTTTCATAACCCAGTCCGTAAATCGTTAAGGCCCATACGGACATCCGAAGTACGTAATTTAGCTAACTTCCCCCTATGTTTCGTCGCTGTGGAACGTAAGAGCACTGTTACCAGACTTAAGAAAAAAATTACGCCAAAAATTTCAGTATTTGGTATTTTTAATTTAGTTGGTGGTAGGTCACACTGCTCGATCATTATACCCTGTTCTCATTAAAAATGGGAAAAAGGGGATCATGAAGTTATGCAAATGTATGTAACAGCCAGAAGGAAGCACCTCCGACCCCATAAAGTATATGTATATATTCTTGATCAGCATCAACAGCCGAGTCGATTTACCCATGTCCGTCTGTCCGTCTGTCTGTCTGTATGAACGCGTCGATCTCAGAGACTGTAACAGATAGAGCCACAATTTTTGGCATGTATTTAGGTGTATACTGTACCCACATCGAGTTGGTTTCAGATTTGGAAAATTCCACCTCCTCCATCTTTTAGCAGCGAAAAACTGTCTCTCTCTCTGTATGAACGCGTTGATCTCAGAGACTATAAGAGGTAGAGCCACAAATTTTTGCATGTATGTAGGTGTATATCGTACCCAAATCAAGTTTGCTTCAGATTTGGCAAATTCCTTCTCCTTCTAACCGCGAAAAACTGTCAGAGCTAAAATTTTTAAGTTTGAACCTAATGATTGAATATATATTCTATTACTACAAGATCCGAGCAAAAACACCGAAAATATGCAAGTGCGCCTCCCCAATTATTCAAATAAATTTTAAAATAAAAGGAGTTCAAAGCTATAGGAACCACATAACTTGGAACAGGGTATTTTGCTGTCGGGGCACTCGACCGCAACACTCTTACTTGTTTTTATTTTGTTTTGATGCCAAGTTGATTTTTTGTAGAAGCTCGGCCACTTCTCCTCGAGTCCTGTTTACAAAATTTAAGTCCGAATGCTTGGGGTGGAAAAGATCACAAATGACATTCCGCTCTTTCACTGCCCAAAATTAAAGAAATTTTTTGTCATTGAAAAATAATTCAAAACAACTATTTCGCTCTGACACGTGACATGGTGCATTCTCAGTTCTGCTGCGTTTGCTGCTCAAAGCATAATATGGCCCACAGCCATTTTACATAGTCTCCACAAATGTGATGTTAAGTGCAACATTGACTGTTAAGAGTAACATTCAACTTCACACCTCCGTACATGCAAAAAGCTGAAGAGGCGAAGTTCTAACTTCTGCTTCTTCTTCCCTCAATTTTTGTATGCAACTATACTTCTGATGTATGGGGCTTCATGGCAATATAGCGGCAAACAGCTTCATGGCTGCATTTAAGTATAATGGAAGCTGATATAGGGTCTCCATTCTTGAAGATGGGGAAAATGATAACTTACTTAAAGCTGTTTGGCCTGTGGCCTGGAGGACAGCACGCATGGTATTCCTGCCAAAGCAGGGAAATGCAGTCACGTGCAACCAAAAGATTACAGGCCCATTAGCCTCACATCATTCCTACTTAAAACAATGGAAATAGTACTGGACCATCATATAAGAGAAGGCATGTCGGCTACATGAAAGGAAAATCGGTGGATTCAGCGCTACACTCCCTAGTAGCCACCATCGAGACAAAAGAGGCACGTGGCGGAACGCCCTGTCACCTCTTCTATGGAACCTTGTGGTCAACGAACTATTTCGAAAATTCCGCAGAAAAGCACCCAAGCTTATGCCGCATATGCCGACGACATAAGCATAAATATCATCGAAAAATGTCCATCGACTGTCTTCTCAATCATGGACTCTACTCTCAGAGGGATACTAAACTGGGCCACAGAAGCCGGACTTATCGTAAGTGCGGAGAAGACGGAACTCATTTTCTTCACCAAGAGATACTAGGTACCGCAATGGACTCCACCCACGATAAATGGAACACCGCTAACGCCAAAAAATAACATAAACTACCTTTGAGTAGTAGTAGTAGTAGTTTTTTTGACTCGAATTTTTTTTTGGTTTCACATTTTTCATTTACACATTTATTTCTTCTGGGGCATGGTTTATAAAAAACCGTCAGCCCACTACCTTTGAGTAGTTATTGATAGAAAACTATCCTGGAGGGAGTGAGATGTGGGGGAAAGGGTGAAAAGGCATCCAATGCGTTATATGCATCCCAGAAGATGCTTGGCAGCACTTGAGACCTCTCACCAAGTCTAACGCATTTTATGATCATATCAGTAAAACGACCGATACTACTACACGGTGCAGTTTATCTAAAGTTGATGGAAAAGGCGCAGCTGCTGGCACTGGTCTGCATAACGGGGGCGCTGAGGTCCACTCCAACAAAAGCACTGGAACACTACCTTGGTGTCAACCCCTTGGACATCCTCCTTGCGCAAAGGTCTGCCCAACGTCTTTGCGCGGCAGGCACCATGGCGCTACAAAGCTATGAACACAGCACAGTGGGTAGAGAGATCCACAGTAGAATGGACTACATGATCCCATAATCCAACTTCACAGGCACATCAGCACTACTGGGACCAGAAGACTGGCGTAAAGGACTGACTCAGGAAGCAACGCACCTTTTCACGGACGGCTCAAAGCTGGCCTCAGGAGTCGAAGCCGCCTATACTACAAGGAGCCGGAATTGAGGCTCTCCTACAAACTGCCAAACCACCAGGTGGAAGTCTGTGCTACAAGCAAAGCAGTGAAAGTAGCAGAATTACACTCACCAAACAATCAAATCAGCATATATGTTAACAGCCAAGCGGCAATCAAAGCAATGCAGAGTCACGCCATCAACTCCACTCCTGGCAAGCAGAGAAGCAATAGATTCCCTGAGCACCTCCAGTAAGGTGCAAATCTACTGGATTCCCAGCCATCTGGGCATTGACGGAATCGAAATGGCGGACACTCTTGCAAAAGCCGGGGTCGCACTAAGCCAAGAAGCAACACTAAATATACCTATCTCCCTACAGACGCTATACAGCAAGATGGAAGAGATAGCGGAAAATAGCAGAGAAAAGTGGAAGACCACGACCGGCTGCAGAAATTCTAAAATTATGTGTAGGACAAAACAGAACAAACTCACGCACTGAACCAAAGCAGAGGCTGTAGACTGCTTATGGGCATATTAACTGGCACTGCCTAGCAGCTGCTCACGCGAAAAAGCTAGGCATCACGACAGAAGACACCTGCAGGAAATGTAAGGAAATCTAAAACACCTCACCTGCAGCTGCCCAGCATTCGCCACGACAAGACTTAAACATCTGCCTCCCCATGTTTGACCTCTCTGGAAGAGGCGGCCAAGATTTTCCCCAAAACAACTATTGCCATTTGCCAAAACGTCAAAGATCCTCCAGGATTTCTGAAGGAAATTGTACCCCAAAAAGCACCCGGCCTCACTAAGGACCGTAAGGTCTATGTGTGGACCCCCTACATGGGGCCAGCCGAATTTACCTGCTTACCCTAAAGCAGTTTGGAGTGCTGGCTGAACGCATGATCTGATTATACACTGAGTCATCATGTTTTTAAAGAATTCAACAGGAACTCGGTCATGTTTTACGCTCTCAAAAGCCAGACATACTTCCGAATTTAATTTGCTCACATCAAAGACTTCCACAGTCGTGCAAGGCATTGCATATTCGAATTGAGCAGGGGGGTTACAAACAAATAATGCCATTTCGAAGAGTCCAGCAGAATTGGAAGCGTCCGCTTGTACGGGATTTTTCAAGAAAACTCCCGGTTTGCTTTCTAGCAAGTGCCCAAAAATCTTTTCTTCTGTTGACCCTGGCTGTTTAAAATTCCAAGTTCTGATAGTAGTGCTGCTGCTTAATTTAGCTTAGGTTCTTAAAGGCGTTTTCTACTTCCTAAAGGTTTGTCTAAGTGTCTGGTATATTTTCCATTCTAGAGGCGGTTTGAGTCTTTAATTTTGAATGTTTATTCAGAGGCGCCAGGCCTTGTATTTATATCAATTTGTTTACATTGATTTTTATGGGCTAGATATGTTTACATGTGTTAGTAGAGATCTTAATGATAATCTTATGCTAGGCTTAATTACGGTACTTAGAAATAGATCTTACTTGCTTTTTCATATATGAGCCAAAACTTATATAAGAAGTTTGGCTTTAAAGTAGAGCTTTTGACGTGAAGCTTTTTGGCTTGAGCTTTGATAATAAAGCTATTTTGATTTAGTACTGAGCTTTGTTCTAGTGCATAGTGGCTGCAATAATTTATGCTACATCTCCTTTTTTCGCAAAAAAAAAAATTTATTGTTATTTTTTATACCCTTGGAGAGGGTATATTAAAATTGGTTGTAACGCATAGAAGGAAGCATCTCCGACCACATAAAGTATATATATTCTTGACAAGCTGAGTTGATATAGCCATGTCCGTCTGTCCGTCTGTTTCTATGCTATCTCCTCCGTCAGTTTTAAAGCTATCTCAACCAAACTTTGCACGAAGTCTTTTGGTATAAATACGCTGCACATTTGTCGGAACCGGCCGGATCGGATGACTATAGCATATTGCCCAGAAGTTTGCAACGCACAGAAGGAAACATCTCCAACCACATAAAGTATATATATTCTTGATCAGCATGACGGGCTGAGTTTATATAGCCATGTCCGTCTGTCCGTCCGTCTGTCCGTCCGTCCAGGTTTGAGATTTGGCATAGACCTTCGTTTAGTTATACAGGCGCGCACTAAGAAAGAAAATTTGGAAAATTCCACCCGGAAAAGTCGGAACAGCATCGGTAAAGTTTTTATGGGAAAAATTTTATTTTTCATCCGATTGACTTGAAACTTGGTTTGTAAGCATAGTACGCGAATGTGATTTTTCAATGTCGGAAAATCCGCCTCCATGCGGGAAAATTTCCTGGAAAATTCTGCATGGAAAATACTATTTTTTATCCGATTGACTTGACACTCGATTTGTAAGGTCAAAAAGTGAATTCATTTGTGTTTTTATTTTCCGATGTTGGAAATACCGCTGGGATGCCCACTGGGAAGTGGTTGGAATGTGGATGGGATGTGGAAGTGATATGAGTGGGATGTGGGTGGAAAGTTGTTCTGGAAGTGGGTGGGATGTGGGCGGCAAGTGGGCGGGAAGTGGGCGGTATGAGGGTGGCAAGGGGGTGGAATGTGGGTGGTAAGTGGATGGGAAGTGTGTGGGATATGGGCGGGAAGTGGGTGGTATGTGGGTGGGAAGTGGGTGGGATGTAGATGGGATGTAGGTGGGAAGTGGGTGGTATGTGGGTGGCAAGTGGGTGGAGTGTGGGTGGTAAGTGGATGGAAAGTGGGTGGCATGTGGGTGGAATTTGGGTGGAAAATTGGTGGGAATTGGGTGGTGAGTGGGTGGGATGTGGATGGGAAGTAGGTGTGCATTGGTTCTATACTGTTGAAGGCGCAGCGAAGCGCGACGGGTTATTGCTAGTAAAGTATATATATTCTTGATCAGCATGACGAGCTGAGTTGATATAGCCATGTCCTTCTGTCTGTCTGTCCGTCCGTCTGTCTGTCTGTCTGTCCGTCCGTCTGTTTCTTTGCTATCTCCTCCGTCAGTTTTAAAGCTATCGGAACCAAACTTTGCACGAAGTCTTTTGGTACAAATACGCTGCACATTTGTCGGAACCGGCCGGATCGTATCCGGCATTGCCCTACTAGAGCAAAAGATCCAGGAGGGTTGGAAACACTTTGCGGAGAAGCAGGCGATGCAAGCCACCTCCGCAGCATACGCCAACAAGATGGAGGTGAGCTTGGCTGTCAAGCGGCAGCGCTCAACTGAGCCAGCGAAAGCGGAGGCCCCAGCCAGCAATCGGCCACGCCCAAGACCGCAGAGCAAGGCTCCACCAAGCTCCACTCCTAAAGGACAAATGCCTACAAAGGAGCCAGCCAGCGATGTGGCAAAACGGCATCTCACCGTAGCCCTCGTCGACAAAAGCGACCCTTTCGGCAAAATGACCCTGCAACGGTGGAAGGTAGTGGAGGGGAAGCTGTTCGAGGAGATATTCAAGAGGATGGACGACCCAGCAGCGCAACCTGTTACGTTTGACGGTTCAGGCTGGCTGTTTGGAGTCAAGATCCTCAAATGTATGGACGACCTCACCCTCAAGTGGGTCACAAGCGTCGTTGCAGAAATGGGAAGCCCATGGGAGGGTGCCCAGCTGGAAGTAGTTGACAGAACATGCATTCCGTTAGTACCGAACGCGAAAGTGCTCTTCCCAAGGGTTGTACCAAAGGAGCAGGCGCTGAATCTGTTAAGGTGGCAAAACCCAGACGTGCCAACAGCTGACTGGAAGGTACTACACGTTGCTAAGCCCGACAAGAACGGGCAGCACATGGTCCTCCAGATCAACAAGGAGGCCGATGATTTGCTCTACCCAAGATTCGGGAAGATGGCGTGGGGAGTAGGTAGTGTGCACCTACGACTCAAAAAGCGCCATCCCGAAGACAAAAACGAGCACACGCTAGAGGCTGGAGAGGTCGAGAAAGACCTTGGCATCGACGAGATGGTCGATAAAGCCAGCAGCCTCGATATTACGGAGGTAGTACAGTCTACTGAGAACGAAAGGGATGAGGAATCAGCCGCAGAAGCTGACCCACCAAGTTTGGAGGACGATGAGGATGAGGACTTAACCATAGTAGTTGCCCCATCCAGGCCTGGGGACGCCGACAACGACCATGCAGTTAAAGGTCCTCCAGGTCAACTTGCATAAAAGCAAGCTCGCGTCGGCGGAGCTCCTAATAACCCTTGAGGCAGGGCCCGCCGAAGTGGCCTTAGTTCAGGAACCTTGGATTGCGGCAGGGAACAAGGTCTTAGGGCTAAGGTCACAAAACTACAACACCTTTTATCCCACCGCAGTAAGTAAGACAAGGACAGCCATTCTGGTAAGAAAAGGCATCTATGCTTACCTTATGTCTAATTACACTGTGCGACAAATTTCAACTTTTTCAAAACTACCAAGCACCACTATGCGGAATCGATAGTGCTACCCGAGCTGAGTAAATCCCTATCAGCGTTTGGCTAGATTGGAAGCACTTTTTTTTTAAGGACCCTCAAAAGTTTTTGAAATTTGGTGTGCCAACCAAAAAAAGGTGTCATTAGTTTTGGGCAAACAGCTCATTCAGTTTTAGTGATAGCTGCAAACTGTCTTCGGCAAAGTTGTAGCTGAGGACAGCACGCGTTGTATTCCTGCCCAAAGCAGGGAAATGCAGTCACGTGCAACCAAAAGACTACAGGCCCATTAACCTCACATCATTTCTGCTCAAAACAATGGAAAAACTACTGGACCTCCATATAAGAGAAGGCATGCACCTGTCCTTGGAGGGTAACCAGCACGCCTACACAAAAGGGAAATCGGTGGAAACAGCGCTACACTCCTTAGTAGCCACCATCGAGAAGGCACTGTACCATCAGGAATTTGCCCTGGGAGCATTCCTTGACATTTCGGGTGCATTTAACAACGTCACTACAGAAGCAAAATTGCGAAGCCTAAGAGCCCTAGCAATACACACGGCATTGGACTCCTGGATCAGCAGGTTGCTGAGTTGCAAAAGAGTACAAGCCGAGTGGGGTACCACAACCATGACAAAAGGGGCACACGGCGGAACGCCCCAGGGCGGAGTCCTGTCACCTCTTCTATGGAACCTTGTGGTCAACGAACTACTTCAAAAATTTCGCAGGAAAGCACCCAAGATAACCGCATATGCCGACGACATAAGCATAATTATCATGGGAAAATGTCCATCGACTGTCAGCTCAATCATGGACTCTACTCTCAGAGAGATACTAAAGTGGGCCACAGAAGCCGGACTTAGCATCAATGAGGAGAAGACGGACCTCATTCTCTTCACCAAGAGATACATGGTACCGCAATGGACTCCACCCACGATAAATGGTACACAGATAACGCCAAAAACAAAGTAAAATACCTTGGAGTAGTAATCGACAGTAAACTATCCTGGAGACTCAATGTGGAGGAAAGGGTGAAAAAGGCAACCAATGCGCTATATGCATCCCAGAAGATGCTAAGCAGCACTTGGGGCCTATCACCCAGACTAACTCACTGGCTCTTTATATCAGTTATACGACCGATACTACTACACGGTATATTGGTATGGTGGCAAGCCACAGAGAAGTCCATATATCTAAAGCTGATGGAAAAGGCCCAGCGGCAGGCACTGGTCTACATAACGGGGGCGCTGCGGTCTACTCCAACAAAAGCACTGGAACACATCCTAGGTGTCAACCCCCTGGACATCCAAGCACGCCTCACTGCGCACAGGACTGCCCAACGTCTTTGCGCGGCAGGCACCATGGCTCTACAAAGCTATGGACACAGCACAGTGGGTAGAGAGATCAACAGTAGCACGGACTACATGATCCAAAAAACCAACTTTACAGGCGCATCAGCATTACTGGGACCAGAAGACTGGCGTACAGGGCTGCCTCAGAAAGCAATGCACCTTTTCACGGACGGCTCAAAGATGGCCTCAGGAGTCGGAGCCGCCGTGTACTGCAAGGAACCGGAATTAAGACTCTCCTACAAACTGCCAAACCACTGCACTGTATTTCAGGCGGAAGTCTTCGCTATAAGGAAAGCAGCTGAATATGCAGAATTACACGCACCAAACGATCAAATCAACATATACGTGGACAGTCAAGCGGCAATTAAAGCAATGCAGAGTCACGCCATCAACTCCAAAAATGTTCTGGCAAGCAGAAAAGCAATAGATTCCCTCAGCACCTCCAGCAAGGTGCAAATCTACTGGATTCCCAGCCACTGGGCATTGATGGAAACGAAATGGCGGACACTCTTGCAAAAGCCGGGGTCGCACTTAGCCAAGAAGCAACACTAAACATACATATCTCCCTACAGACGCTATACAGCAAGATGGAAGAGATAGCGGAGAAAGAAGCAGAGGAAAAGTGGAAGAAGCTAGGCATCACGACAGCAGACACCTGCAGGAAATGTAAGAAACCCGGAGTAGCAGAAACTCTAGAGCACCTCATCTGCAGCTGCCCAGCAATCGCCACGACAAGACTCAAACATCTACACTCCCCAAGCTTCACCTCTCTGGAAGAGGCTGCCAAGAGCTCTCCCAAACAACTATTGGCATTTGCCAAAACGTCGAAGATTTTACAATCTGAACACTTCTACATCCTCCAAAACGGCCCCAAAAGTGTGAATTTCCAAGAAGACAGTTTGCAGCTATCACTAAAACTGAATGAGCTGTTTGCCCAAAACTAATGACACCTTTTTCTGGTTGGCATGCCCAATTTCAAAAACTTTGAGGGTCCATAAAAAAAAAGTGCTTCCATTCTAGCCAAACGCTGATAGGGACTTACTCAGTTCGGGTAGCACTATCGATTCCGCATAATGGTGATTGGTAGTTTTGAAAAAATTTGAAATTTGTCGCACAGTGTAATTTATGGCCTTCTCTATATAATCTGCAAGCATGATCCAACTAAAGGGGTAAGGTAAAGGTAAAACTGGCTATACAAGCTCCTCAACGGGGCCAAGCCAAGCTTCTCTCAATCTCTTGGCGTGTGTGCTTTAAATTTTTCGCACAAGAGAAAGGGACCTACAGTTTAACGCCGGATCCGAACGGCAAAGTTTGAGAAATTGCTTTTTCATGGCTAGTTACTTCACAGCTGGCGCCACTAAGCTGGTGAAGGTGACCGTATGTGTAAAAGCTAGTTTCTAAAGAAAGAAAAAAACTTTTATTATTAGATGTTCAGAGGCGGGATCGAACCCACGACCTCCCGCCCAGCAGTCCAGCACACTAACCACTGGGCCACAGACGGCCACTAAAGGGGTCTTCACCGTTTAATGCGCCTATTATCTCCTGATCCGTAAGTTGCGTTCTTCCAAGGGATCTGCATCGAAACTCTCTGAGAACGGGACATCTGCCTAGGAAGTGTGTTATATCCTCGACTTCCCTAAGGTTGCACAGCGAGCACTCCTTGTTTCCCCCTCTATGTATACTTTCGTTTAACCACAGAGTGTCCGTGCGTGCTTTAAGTATGCAACTTATTGTAGTTCTGCTGAATGAATTGTTACAATATGTTCTTCCTTTCCTGTAGTCAAGATACTTATAAAAACGAGATTCGCTTGATGTTGCACTCTGGATGTGGGATATGTGGTCTTTTTTTCTTAGCGCCATAAGAAGTGCAATACATATATTGCACCAATGTTCATTTGTAATACACGTCATATTTATCATTTCTTGAGATAGTTCACAGCTTAGCAACAGGTTTTTTACTTCGTGAAACCAAAAAACTTGCTTGCGCATTACGTATTTGGTTAATATCTGAGGTAGTCGGCAATCGTCGTATTCAAACATTACCCTATGAATGTACTTAAGGTGCAAATTTAAACCGTACAGATATCCTTCTGCTCCCGTTTCTAGACAAAGGGCACAATTAGGCGTAGTTTCTGCTATTTTGAGGATTCTTATTATAAAATGCCGCTTTGTTTCGTCAAACCAGCCGAATCCACAAACTTGAGCCGCATACGATTGTACACCCCTAGCTGTTGCCTGGTATAGGTTCCACTTGCTTCTCAACGAAATATCAGGCTTATTCATGAAAGTTTTCCAAGTTGAGTTCAATGCCCCTTTTGCTTCTGATGTCCTTCGTCGAATGTGAGTTCCAAACGATATAGATGGGGTCAAAGTTACGCCAAGATACTTATTTTCTGTCACTGTTCTTATTGCCTCAGCCCATTTTTCTGCTTCAGCTTGTCTTCCTCCATTTCTGATTATCATTATTTCTGATTTTACCAGGTTGACATCCATTGCCCACTTGTCGCAATATACTTCCAACTTATATATCATGTTTTGCAGTGTGTTTATATCATCGGCCAGTATCACAATGTCATCGGCATAAAGTAGGCGTCTTATGTTCGTATCTTCTATGAAAAGGCCACCATCTAAATTTTTGTGCATATTGTTAAGGTATAAAGCAAAAAGCAAGGGGGAAAGTAAACATTCTTGCTTGACACCAGTATGAGTTTCAAATGTATCAGAAATTTCTTCTCCTGTCCAAACGGCGCTTCTCTCAATAAAATTGACAGTTTTTGTTGACATTGCCATTTGATGTAGCTAGTATAACAGTAATTGCCTCGGAACTCTCTCAAATGCTGCTTTAAAGACCACGATAAAACAGTAAACCCTTGTTTTTTGTGCAAACTTCAGATGGACTATTGATGCCAGATTGTATATATTATCGATCGTTGAGTAATTTTGTCTGAATCCGGCTTGATATTCATTTAACTTCCCATTGTTTTTGACCCAAGTTGCCAAACGATCGTTAATTATTTCCATAAGTATCTTTGCAGCACAATTCATAAATGATATTCCGCGATAGTTTGCAGGCCCATTTGGGTCTCCTTTTTTTTAATATTCGAAAAAGCAGGGAGGTCTTAAAACAATTAATATCATTTTTCCCATCCAATATACTATTGTACACGTCTGCCAGTGACGCGCATGAATGGATTAACGACGGACGTGTTTTTCGATCGCTCCGCAGTCAAGTCGAATTTGTGCCGTTTGTTTTGATTCCCCACGCGAGTCTCAAGTTTTTGTGTGTTCGCGGCCACAGAAGGCTTAACATATAACGGTGGTTGCTGATAAGCATCATCGTTGAGACAAACAAAGCAATAAAACATTTTGCGGTAAATTGCGTGTTTTATCGGTCAGCTTTTGTGAGTGTGCGTGCCAGCTGTACCAGCCAGCTTTTGACTGTTGTGCGGTTTGTGTCGCGGATTTTAGTTCCGAAAACGTCCGATAGAGGGCGTGCGCGTGGTTTGTGTCGCGGATTCGGTACCGGAAACCGACGACAGAGGTCGCTCAATATGAGCGAAACTCCTACGCCAGGCGCGTTGAGCCGCTCGTCGAGTATGGCGAGCGTGATGAGCGAGGGTAGCTTGAGTAGTACTCGTCGCCGAGGAGGAAGAAGGGGAAAGAGGAGCAAGGTGCCCTCTGACGACTCGCCGCCATTGTCATTGGCATATGGCGAGACGAAGCGGGCCGCAATGGATGGTAAGTTGACATCGGAGCAACACGTGTTCGTTGCCCCTGCTGCCGCTGCCCCTGCTGCTGCTAATGCTGCCGCTGCCGCTGTTCCCCCTGCTGCTGCATCTGAGCCAGTAAACGCCTCAGAGCTGACTGCCGCTCTTGCCACGGTCAAAGCTGCGTCCGCCCGAGATGTGGCTGTTTGCCCCGTGGCTGATGCTCCGCGCTGCCCGGCGACTCGTATAGTCGCCCAAGGCGCGTCGGCTGTTCTAGCCGAGCTGTCTGCCGTACAGTTGAGCGTCAAGGACGCAGTTTTAAGAGGTAAAATGGACGCTGAGGCTGCTCACGCGGTTCATGCGGCGATTGCGCGCTACGACGAGCTAGTCGTAGCGATGCTGCTGCGGAACTCCGCGTTGGAGATTGCCTCGATGGTGCAGGTGCAGGTACCCCCGGCTGCTCAAACTGCTGCTGCCCCCGGTGCTGAATCGGCTGTACCCACGGCTGCCCCACGGATGAACAAGCCAGTTCAGACGTGGTCCGCTGTGGTGACCAGCCAGGACCCCGTCGTTACAGGGAAGCAGGTCCGGAGATGATCCGGAAGGAGGTGGCTTCAGCCCTAGGCTCCATGTCCACAACGTGCGCAAGCTGCGTCGTGGTGGAGCCATAATCCGCACACCTTCGGTGGGCGAGATTAAAAGGGTGGTGGCAAACACAAAGTTTGCAGCGGTTGGACTCACTGTTGAGCAAAACCGAAGCCCCAAGCCGAGGATCACCGTGTTCGACGTGGACACGTGCATACTGTCGGAGGACTTCATGGAGGAGCTCTATGCGAATCACTTTAAGGAGCAGCTCACAATGGCAGCCTTCAAGAAGAGTGTCCACCTGGAGACGAAGCCTTGGTCCACCACTGACGGCGAAAGAGTAAATCTGACGCTTGAAGTGGACAAGAGCGCACTGGCCGTACTTGAGGAGACCGGACGGGTCTATATCAAGTGGTTTTCGTTCCGATGACGGTCCCTCGTACGTACCTATGCGTGTCATAGGTGCGTTGGATTTGACCACAAGGTGTCTCAGTGCAGATCGAAGGACGTCACATGCCGTCAATGTGGCGACACTGGCCACACTGCCGCGAAGTGCACCAAGCAGGTGAGCTGCAGAAATTGCAGGCAGAAGCGGCTACCCGATGGGCATCACATGCTCTCGGGGACATGCCCTATCTACGCTGCGGTGCTAGCGAGAGTGGCAGCTAGACATTAAAATGTTTAGCTTCACTCAAGCAAATTGTGGTCGTGGCCGAGCTTCGACTATCGAGCTCGGAGTCCGCATGCGCGACTCTGGCTACTCGTTCGCACTTGTGCAGGAGCCCTACGTGGACAGGAGAGGAGAGATAACGGGCCTCTCTTCCGGGATGCGCGTTTTCACCGATCTCCGAAAGAAAAGGCTGCCATCATCATCGATGATCCAGATGCCATCTGCATGGCAGCGTGAGCGTCACTGGAAGATTTGGCTCCATCTTCCTGAGCTCCGTATACTGCCAATTTAAAACCGAACTGGAGCCGTACCTCGAGTACTTAGATGCAGTGCTGCTGTTAGGCAGCCGCACTCCTGTCATCTTTGGCCTTGACGCGAACGCAGTATCCCCCATGTGGTTCAGTAAGCTCTCCGAGCATGCTCGGAGACATGAGAACTACTACCGGGGTGAGCTGCTGTCCGAGTGGTTACTCAGAAGCCGAGCCAGTGTACTAAACGAGGCCAGCGAGGTGTACACGTTCGACAATCGCAGAGCCCAAAGCGATATCGACGTGACGATCGTCAACGATGCAGCGTCTATGTGGGCCACATACGACTGGAGAATGGACGAATGGGATCTGAGCGACCACAACATTATCACTGTTGTGTTGACGCGTGGCCCATCAGACACAGTTGAGAGCTTTGCTCCTGTGCCGTCCTGGAACATCTCAAATGCGCGTTGGCGATTGTTCGGTGAGGAAGCGGTTCGACTAGCAGCCGAACTGCCCCAGGGACTTCGAGGAAACGCCATTGGACGACCAAGTGTCTGCAGTGCGCTCGCTCGTGCACCAGTTGTGCGACCAAGTGCTGGGACGCAGACCGCCGAGAGCTCAACGGAGAGTTGTTTGGTGGACCGCCGAGCTTAACTCCAAACGCCAAGAGGTCAGGAGACTGAGGCGTCGGCTCCAGGATGCTCGTCGTAGTGGCAACGACGAGGTCGGGCGACTTGCTGCTGCACTGAGGATTTCCTCGGGGCAGTACAAGAAGCTCATCCTGAAGGCGAAGGAGGACAACTGGCGTCGCTTCGTGGGAGATCACCGAAATGATCCATGGGGATCCCTCTACAGAATATGCCGGGGACGAAAGAAGTCTACCGAGATCGGAAGCCTTTGTTTAAATGGTGAGCTGGTCGTAACACGGCACGACTGCGCGGGTGCGCTCCTCCGTAACTTCTTCCCAGTTGCGGAGTCGACTGTGCACATCGCCATTCCGAACGAGGCTCCTCCAGCCCTCGAAGAATTCGAGGTGGATGCCTGTGTCGCCAGGTTGAAGAGCAGGCGCTCTCCCGGCATGGACGGCATCACCGGTACGATCTTCAAGGCACTGTGGAGGGCAATTCCTCAGCACCTGACAGCGTTGTTTTCCCGCTGCGTAGATCAAGGGTACTTTCCGGCCGAGTGGAAGCGCCCGCGAGTAGTGGCACTACTCAAGGGGCCCGATAAGGACAGGAGCGATCCTTCCTCTTATCGTGGCATCTGTCTGCTGCCAGTTTTCGGCAAGGTGCTTGAGGGGATCATGGTGAATCGGATGAAGGAGGTTCTTCAGGATGGCTGCAGATGGCAATTTGGATTTAATCCAAGACGCTGTATGGAGGATGCTTGGAGACACGTCGTGAGCACTGTCGCCGCCAGCCCGGCCCGATATGTGCTCGGAATCTTCGTGGACTTCAAGGGAGCCTTCGACCACGTGGAGTGGAATGCCGCTATGCGCAAGCTGATCAACTCCGGCTGCCGAGAAGCCAGCTTGTGGAGAAGCTTCTTCTCTGGCAGGAGCGCAAGCATCGTCAGCAGGTATGGAGAAGTCACTGTTCCGGTGGTTCCGGTGGTTGCCCACAGGGGTCCGTCAGTGGTCCATTTATATGGAACCTAGTGATGGACACGCTTCTCCAGCGTCTGGAAACACACTGTGTTTTCAGCGCGTATGCAGACGACTTGCTGCTTTTCACCATTATGCATTATCACCGAATAGGGGGCCATTGATACGGTTTGCTGGAGCAAGCCTACCATATGTTGACAAGTATCGGTACCTTGGCATCACAGCCGGCGAGCGGTTGAGTTTTCTCCCGCACTTCACGTCCTTACGTGAAAAGCTGGCTGGAGTCGTTGGCGCTTTGGCACGCGTACTGCGGGTCGACTGGGGTGTCAGTCCTCGCGACAAGCGGACCATATATGCCGGACTCATGGTGCCTTGTGCACTATTTGGTGCCTCGGTTTGGTACTGCGTGACACGACGACAAGTCGTTGCCAGGAGGCAGCTCACGCGATGCCAGAGGCTTATCCTGCTTGGATGCCTACCGGTATGCCGAACAGTGTCCACTGTGGCACTGCAGGTGCTTGCTGGAGCTCCTCCGTTTGATCTGGCGGCCACCCGACTGGCCATCAGACTTAAACTGAAGCGTGACTACCCGCTGGAGGATGGCGATTGGCTGTACGGTGAAGACCTGACGAGTCTGAACTGGATGCAAAGGATGGCGCGGCTGGACGAAGGCTTACTGCGCGAGTGGCAGCGCAGATGGGATGATGATGCCGATCACGGACGAGTGACCCACCAATTCCTTCCCGACGTAAGCTTCGTTTTCAGCGAGCGTAATTTTGGCTTTACGCTACGCGCCGGTTTCTTGTTGACTGGCCATGGATCGCTGAACGCATTTTTGCATGCAAGGCACCTCAGTGAAACACCTGCATGTCCATGCGGTGCGGATCTGGAGGACTGGCAACACGTGCTATGTGTCTGCCCCTTGTATGCACAATGGCGAGACCTCGATGGACTAGGAGTGCGGCAGGAAAATGACGTCTGGATTGTGTCTGGAGTGGCAGAGACACAGGAGAGGATGAGGCTGCTTGACCAGTTTGCTGACGCAGTGTTTACGAAGCGGAAGCGACACGTGCAGGATCCCTTGCGGGTGAGTGGGTCGCCAGTCCCTGGCTAGGCCGAAAGTGGTAAAATCCTCCTGGTGCTCCCCATTCCGGTGCCTCTCGGGGCCAAAAGGGGAGGGCCCACCGAGCCTATCGGTACCACGGGTTGAGTAGTTTTCCAAGGCTACTCATTGAGGTCGGCCCGCTTGTGGGAGTATCGTGGTGGCTGTGGTTGACACCCAAATCGCGGGTAGAGTTTCAGTCGAGACTCGACGTGGAGTGGCGTATCAACCATAGACCAGCAGAGGTTTTAAACCTCGCCCCTCACCAAGGGGGATTGTCATGCCCGACAAGCGGACATTCAATTGGTACCTAGGGGACTTCTGTCTTCTAGGGGCGCTAGTCTGGCGTCACCACTCCAGACTCATCGTACCATATGTACAATTATGTGCATATATGGGTACCGTGGTTGTAATCCTACTCCTTCGAAAATGCCACGTTAAACAAAACCTGAGCGATCAGATTAGTTCTGTACACGTCTGCCAGTTTCTCCAGAAAGTGGTACGAAGCATTTTCAAAGAATTTGTAGGGTATTCTGTCAATACCAGGGGCTTTATTGGCTTTCGTTTTCTTTAGCATAATTCTTATATTCACCTCAGTAATCTGCCTATCTAGTTCTTGATCTGCTATCATATTAGGGGCGTATTGGTTCCAACAGGTATTTTGTGAGAAGTTGAGTAGACTGTGAAAGTATGTTTGAAAGTCCTGCGCTGTTACTTGTGTTCCTATTTTCCACGGCGCGTTTCT
Source organism: Lordiphosa stackelbergi (assembly GCA_018904235.1). NCBI lineage: Eukaryota > Metazoa > Arthropoda > Insecta > Diptera > Drosophilidae > Lordiphosa > Lordiphosa stackelbergi. The sequence goes on along the minus strand of JAEIFU010001179.1, from coordinate 25,969 downwards.
TATTTCTCTTGCCAATGCCCACCAATCTTTGCTATTACGAGTGCTGTTGATTTTGTCGGTTAAAGATTTGTAGTAAGTTTCCTTTTTTGTGGCACAGATCATAGCAGATTTATTCTTATCCTTTTTGTAAATTTGATGGTCAGCTTGATTTTGCGTCTTCTTATATTTTTTTAACGAGCTAAAAACTAAATCCCTTTGCCGCATGCATTTTGAATCAAACCATTTGTTTTTGAATTATTTGTATGACGTTCCAGCTGCAAAATTACTGATCATTACCTTATCGAATAATTGGTTCTCTTCTCCAATTCGCTCATTGATGTCTCCCAGTACTATTGGATTGGTTGGAGTGTGTTGAGTGAAAAAGTCGGAGTCTTCACGGAACTAGGTTTTCCATTAGCTCCTCCTCTTACATATAGTGGGAAAACTGTAAATCCTTGCGTGTTATTCCATCTTTTTATACTTTTGAAGGATCCATGTTTGGTAAAGTGATGCTTGATGCCAAATTTCCTAAGCCGCTTGTTTACTCCTAGCAGTATGCCACCAATTGCTCGTCCAAACCTACTTATTCGAGTTGCCGGTTCCCATTGAATATAAAATTCTTCAAACTTGTGCTCAAAGTCCTTTGTTGTCGCTTCTTCAATATGCGTTTCTGTGAGTGCGAATATGTCAAATCCCCTTACGTATTCAAAAAGTCCCTAAACAGATTCTTATTTTTAAGGCCGTGAATATTATAAGCTAAAATATTTATATATGTATTATTACTTGCAGCTAAATTGTTTGTTTGCGGGCTTAGACTAGTACTTAGTTCTCTATAATTATGGCGGTCGGATTTATGACTGGGTTTGTTTTGTGTGTGAAGCCTTGATTTCAAGGAGATCAAGGGATACCTTCTGGTCAGTCACCAACTTCCGGCTAAAATCCGCAGGGGAGAATCGGAACTTCGCTGACGAACGGATCATAACCTCAAACGGGGAAACCAGTTTTAGCGCTCCAGATACAATTTGCATTAGTTATATTACCCCAGCGTAAATCCATGTAAAGTATAGTCACTATAAGGCCTGTTCCGAATTCCGAAAACGAGTGGAATTGTCGCAAATCGAGTTGATTGCTGTTCCGAATTCCGCAAATCGACCAGAATTGTCGTTTTCAAAAGATGTGCTGCAGAGTCAGCGGAATGAAAAGTAATTGCTATTAAAAGCATTAAAATAAATCCCAAAAATTATAAACTAATCAAATTAAAAATGTTGACTATTTTTTAAATCGTTTAGCATCACAACTTAAAATGATAACAGTTTAAGTGTATATTAAAATCATTTTTTTATAAACATCTATAAAATACTGCGTGAAAAGCAAAACCGAGCGGTCGTTTTCAAACCGAGCTGTTCTGAATTCCACTTTACTTTTTAGTCTATTTCATCCGTCAATCGATAGCTGCTAGGGTTGCTTCATATAAATTAATGTATTTGCACAGCACTTTTTTTAGTTAGTTTTGCTGTATTTTAACCATATTTGATATCCCAAATTTAAATGTAATAATTAAATATTGTTTAAAATAAAAATAAATTTACTTAATATGTAAATAAGAGCTTTGCAAATTTAAATTATAGAGATGATGACAACTCTGGCTGCTGTCGATAACACAAACACGCGCGCAGGCCAGCCAGCCAGCTGTGTATGAAAGCGACTTCGAAACCGAGTTCGAAAAGTCAAAAACGTAACTAAATCGTTCGGAATTGGGAACAGCAAAGAGTAAAACGTTCGTTTTCGTTTCGTTTTTACTTTTTGAAAACGTTCGGAATTCGGAACAGGCCTGTACATCTTGCCAACTAACAATTGTGAGAAAAAAAAGTTAGTAATCAATCGGGGCATTTACGAACCAACAACAACACAGCAGAGTGAAAAATAAAAAGTGAAACATATTAGAGACTTAAACGCAAATTCCAGTACACACACAACAAACATCCTCGATACTCCAATTCTACAAATTTTATGTTCTACTGAGCATTGAACATACATACATACACCACAGGAACTTCGAGATGGCCTTCGTCGAATAAATTGTTTTGGTGAGTGAAAACAAAGAAAATCTTGTGAGTGACCAACTAAACCTAACTAGACCAACTAAACCTAAACTTTGCCCAAGCGACCGACTTTTCTGTTGAGCATGTTCGCTTTGTTTTCATAAAGGGTATAAGAGTGAACAAGCATGGCTTCAAGTTTGTTTAGCACCCGCATTGGTTGATCAAAGTTTGTGCGAAATGGATTAACGATAGAAAAATGATATACTAAATTGGAAATTACCAATACATTTTTAAGAGAGATTTGATTTTGTGTTGTGTTTGCTTGGATCAGCTGGTGTGGCAGCCAGAATTAACGTAAAGTAAAATGCAATAATGTAACGTGCCCAATTAAAAGACAGTGCTTTGTAGTAAGTAAGTTACTACTTTCTTTGATATACATACATATAACCATATAATCATATAACCTTTTATTTTCAGCTGTGTTGTGAGTTTGTTAAATAGTCAGAACTTAAAGTAAACCGCCAATGCGAAAATAATTTGAACTGATTTAAATTAAATGAAGAACACCCATGAAGTAAAGTTAATATGAATTAAATTAAATTTAGTATGAAAGATAAGAATAAGAAAAAATAAGAAAATGAACCAGTTCCTAAAGTTAACGTATATATTTCATTAATTATTAAAAATTGGCAACTTCAGGAAAAACCTATTAGAAGCATTTCACATTTTTTTTCGAGGTTCAGACCAAATTACATCTATACTGATTATAACCCCGTTTTTACTTTTCAATTCAGACATCTTGGAGACGTGGAATCATATTCGCCAGCACTATAGTTTTTTTTGGACACCCACTTTGACGGGCGATAACTTTTGGAACAGCCCTCGCCTCGAAGCAGTAAAAATTTGTTTGTTTACTTTAATCTGTTAGTAACATAATAATAAAAAACACAATTGGAAAAGCTCTTTGCGTTTTCAAATAAGATTTTTTTTTAAATAAAGGTTCAAAAAAACAGCCTCGACATGAAGAATACCCCCATAATATGTTTACAGGCCACTGCATTTTCCACGTCTTACTTAATCCTCTTTTCCCAGATTGATTTATTTTAACAAATAGATTAAATACAAACATAGTGTTCAATGAGCCCTACGATTTTTTCTACTTACTACGATTTTTTTAAAACTTGGACGCGGACGAAGTTGCGGCGGGTTTCGCTAATAAATATATATATATATATATATTTAAGCGATGAAGTATATATTTAACTACAAGCACAAAAAGTATACATACCATTATTTTATTGGTGTGCTTGCTTAAGATCGAAATAATTCAGAGTTTAACTTGATGTTACTAAGTTAAGTTTTCATTGAATCACACCTTTTATACCAAATTGATTAGTATATAATCATGTTATGTAATTGGTCGCATTATTAACCTATCGTATCACTTTAAATATTTGAAAGTCTAGGATTGGTTCGTTTATTAAACAACAACAAATAGAAAATGGGAAACCCAATATCACCGACCATAGCTAATGTAGTACTTGACAAAATATTGGACGATACAAAAGAAGAACTAGACAAACAAAATATACAAATAAGGCACCTATACAAATATGTAGATGATATATTTTGTATCATAAAAAAGAATGAACAAGAGAAGATATTAGAGACATTAAGCAAGCAACACGCAAGGATACAATTTACGATAGAAGTGGAGAAAAACGGGAAAATACCATACTTAGACACTGAAATAAGGAGAGAAGAAGGAAAGTTAATGTTTAAATGGTACACTAAGGACACAGCATCAGGACATTTCCATTCGCACCAGCCACTATCTCAGAAGATAAACACAGCTAAAAATATGATAAAAGAGGCATTCACATTAAGCGACCAAATATATAGACCAGAAATATACATTAAACTAAAGACAATCTTATTAAAGAACAACTTTCCCAGACAATTGATCGAAACACTTATCACAGACACCACAAAAACAAAAACGAATCCCGCCCCAAACCCAAATAAAGATACAAAAGACAAAATTTACATAAGTGTGCCGTACGTGGACTAAGTTACCAACAAACAATCAATTACAAAAATTATGCCAAGCCAACATTCAAACATAACGTACGCCTACAAAGCTCACACGAATTTAAGGAGACTTTTCAGTAACACAAAAGACAAGCTCAGCAAACAACAACAACAAAATGTTGTTTACGAAATACTACAAAACGACCGCTGCAAACAAGAATATCGGAGCACAAAGGAGACGCGAAAAACAGAAAGGAGACAACAGCATTAGCGCAACACTTGACGTCATCTGACCACACAGCTGATTTCGACAACGCTAGACTAATAGACATAGAAAGTAGAGATAGAACAAGACTTACGTTAGAAAGCTTACGTATTCAACAAAGAGGAGAGAGAGCACTCAACCACAAAGAAGATTATCAGCAAAGCAACTTCATTTACGCGGCAGCGATAGCTGAGAACAACAATGAACAAATCAAACACACAACAAAACGCACAATGGGACGACTCAACAATAATAATTGCACAAAACTTGACTAAAACTATAACAGAAATTATTATGTATGTATGTATTAAAATGTATGTTTCATGTTATTGTTTTAAATGTGATGAAAATAAATATATACAGGCTCCCTGAAGAAGGCGGGACAAGCCGCTGAAACGCGCGTAGGAGAAAAATGAAAAAATAAAATGTGAATTTTTATTTTGGAAGAGGGAAAACGGCCATTGCAACCCACACATTGAACACAGAAAATTGATTAGTTTGTTTTCAAGATCAAGATGAACAAGTTTACTTGCGAGTTGTGTATTAGTAAAACGTTTACCAGAAAAAGCAGCTTAAAAACACATGTTTTATAGATGCTTAACTTCAGACGAGAGAAAGCTGCAACAACTTATTATTTGTGTTATTTGTGCAATAATTGGGTTACATTCTGTAGTCAACACGATTTTAGGATGCATATGCTACTAAAGCATAACGCGGAACCTAAGAAACTAAACAGCAAGATGAAGTAAAATGACAATACAAAATCCTTTGTTTCTTTAAATGATTTAAACAATTTAATTGGAACGACGATTATCACACGTAGGTACATACGTACGTATAATCAGAACTATAATTAGTTTAAGAAATATCTTTGCTTTAAACTATTTATCCGACTAGAATTAACAAAATTCATAATAAGTAACAGTTTTAACAATAGCATAAGCAACATCGTTATACGATAAAAAAGATTGTCTTTTAGATTAAAGGCAGGTACAATCGTACGTTCCTTTAAATACAATAACAAGTGAATATTTCCTTGGCCACATTTCAAACAAAAAAATATATCCTCGATCATCTTTTAAGCAGAAACTCCAGTTATTTAAACTCCAGTTTTTTAAATTTGATATACTTTATTTATATATTTTAAAATCTTATAATGTATTTATAAATTGAATAATTAAGCAAATGGCAAACCAAGACTAGTTTTTCTCTCAGCTTGGATTAGAGCATAAAGTAATTCAGCGTTTTCTAAACCGTCCATGAAGCGATTTTAACATTGCAACATCTTGCGAAGTAGACATAAAGTGGTCAATGTAGTCAGGACGGATCTCAATTGCAAGTGCCGAGTGGAAGTTAATCTGTGAGGACAAAATCCACAATCACAAAAACCCATTTCGGCATCACATACCCTTTGACCGCATTCGGCTGGGATAAATGACCAATTATCAGTTATTACTTTGCATTCGCTCTCTGTATTTGAATTTAAAAATTGAGCGGTGTGGTCACCAAATAAAAGTGATGTGTTGTTATACACCTCTGGTAGCTTTTGGGTTGACGTAATGGTAGGTTCAAAGGAGTCTCCGTATTGTTGGTAAACTCATCAGGTTGGCTGTTGCCTTCCTCAGGTTGATTTTCCGTCAGTAGAAGATCGATGGAGTCAGTAGAAGATCGATGGAGTCAATCGATAAAAATTATGTCACGACTTTCTTGACTAATGTTGACTCATGATGTGGCTTTTTCGAGTGTGTTGTAATTTGTATCGAAATATTACTCATGACAAGGATTTTATTGGAATTGATATGAAGGTAGAGATGTTACACTGTAAGAGGTGCTGTGAGGATCAACCCCCGAGATGGAATCTGAAGGCGTTGTGATTGGCTAAAGTAGGCCTGAGACGCATTGTCATTGTAATAATTCCTTGAATTTGTTGAGGTATGCAGTTCAATTGGTTGAAGTTGGTTGTGTTTACCTACCTGTGAAGCATGGGGTGTGGAATGAGTTCGGCCTAAGCTGCAAGTATTAAGGATTTAAGGACAACGGAATATATCAATATTTATTGATATTGTGTATTGTTTATGAATTCATGAATACGGAATGGAAGGGGGGGGTTGGATTCGCTACCTTACCTCGGGCGCTTGAAATTACATTTATCAAGGCTGCTTACGATTCGGTCTTTCAATTTCCGCCTTGTCTTATCGACAAGCAGTGGCGCCACAGTTCAATTTTAAAGATCGTTTTAAGCCTGGTAGGCGCCATAGTGTAGGGTTGCTCGGTTGGTAGGTGGCGCTCGATCGTGTTGAGTGTAGGTCTAGCCACAGTGTAAGCAGTGCCCTACCAAATTTCTCGATATCCTATATTTACACTACTCCCCGCAAGCACAGTTTTTTTACGTTTAAAAACCCACCCCCTTGGACCACACTTCTACTGAACCCACTCAAGATGAGGCTGCAGCTGAAGTCAATTAAATGTTTTACATATACATTTTTCATTAAACTTATGTAAATAATTATTAGCTTTAATGTTTCGCTTTCGTCTTCTTTGTCGTTCCTTAATTATTATTTTTACATATTTTCCCTGTTTAAAAAATCTACATCAAGTACTCTGCGTGTGCAGTTAGAGTTTTTAGATTGTGTTGAGGCAGACTGACAATTTTGCTACCAACGCGAACAGCCATGCAATGCTTAGAATATTAAGCGAATTGTCATATAAATGTGGGATGGGGAATGCGATGGGGGATGTTATTCCATTTAGACACTCTCCAGATTTCACCAACAAATAATATAATTGTTTATTTTAACGAATATTAAACTTAAAAGTGAATTACAAATGTAGAACTTAAAGTGTACGTGTGACTTCTTCGGCTTGCTGCAATCGACTCCCTCCCTTAGGTGTACATACAAATAGCAATGAAATGAAAATGGAACATAGGGATGTAAACTTAACTTAAATGAACATAGCCCTTAGCACCTATATTCCTATTCCTACAATCGGCCGTCCTGACCTTTCATTCGTCCCGAATGACTTTTTTTTATCATTTCCCTTTGCAATCAACTTATATACTAGTCTTATTTGGTTCTTCTTGTTCACCAACATTTTCAACAACATATCTTTCATGGCTTAACATTTCAATAATTTTTTTCATGCCTGTCTCGTACTGTATCGTCTAAATAGTTTCTAAATCTCCTATCTCATAAACCTTTCCCTCTTTTATTTTTTCATTTCCTGTCCTCCGATTTTACGCTAGTGTTTTTCTTTCGATGTTTCTTCGAGCTTATTTTCTTCAATCTTCTCTGGCAGTATTCCCTTGGATAGAACATTTGGTGTTCTGAAATCTTCTGCGTTAACACTCTTCCATAGCCATGCTTAGAGGCAACTGTATGGACTTCTGTTATTACATTCGGTTTAAATAATTTAAAAAATTGTGGTTTAGCCAACGTCTGTTTTAGCTGCTCACAGACAACAATCTGCTCATCTGTCATTTCAATCTTAGCGTTTCTATTTTGAGTTGATTCTTTTTTCAGAATATCTGTAAGTGGTTTCGCTGCCAAGGTATATCCCTTTATGAATCTTCTCAAAAAAGATGTAAAACCTACGAACTTTTCCAACTCTTTAGTTGATTTGGGTTTTGGAATCTTCTTTACCGCTTCTATCATGTCTTTCGATGGCTTTATGCTTCCGTTTTCTATCAAGTATCCCAATAACATCATTTTCTCTCCAAAAATCTGATATTTCTTCCACTTTATTTTGAATCCTTCAGAACTCCCCACTTTTAAGAAAATTTCAAGATTTCCTAGACCTTCTTCTATGTTTCTGTCAGGGATTTCAATATCGTCTATGCAAGTCAAATTATTGCCTCCTTGATTACCATACTTTCCTGGTTTCCACACTACCGAAGCCGCAAATGCTGGATTGCTAGAAACATTTATCCCTTCATCTAACCATTCACTAACTTTCTTCTCAATCAAACATTCTTCTGCATAGGAACATCTTCGCGGACGTTGCCATGCTGGAGCATCCTTCGTCTTTATTTCAATAGGTGACTCTTTACTCTTCTCTGATTTGTAGTTGTTTACGAGTGTCGCAACCCCTTCCTTGTCTCTCTTTGACTCTAACTTTTCAGCTGGTCCTGAGATATCTGTTATCTCACTCATACAAAGTGCCTTAAACTCCACACATGCTTCTACGCTTGGGACATCTTTCTTCCGAAAAGTTGCTCCGTTTTCGTCTAAGGTCATATTAATTGATTTTAATATGTCATGGCCTAGAATAGCTTCATACTTAAGATCTTTTTGTTTCACTACATGAAAGACCACTGAGAATTCCACTTGATCTGCCACAATGATCAACTCTAAACTGCCTGTAGTTGAAATTTGCCCATCTCCGATACCGTATAAACGACGAATATCATCTTTGTTTACTTTTAGGCTACCAAACTTCTTCCAACTATCCTCTCTTATCAGGCACAGATCACACCCAGTATCTACCAGAACATTTATCGAATTTTCTTTATAGCTGATCTTCTTAAACATTCCTTTCTGAAATTGATCCTTCTGGCATCCAATATTACCACTGTCTTTCTTACTGCTTACATTCGTGTTCTTACAGCCACTAGCAATATGTCCTTCTTGTTGACATCTGTAGCAAATGATTGCTTTTCTACAATCTGCCGCTAAATGCTCTTCGCTTCCACATTTAAAACATTTTTTTACCAAAGTTTCATCTTTTTTCTTTCTGTACTTAACTTCATCATCTTTTCTACTTTCTTGGCCTCTAATCTTTTCATAGATCTTAATTTGAATCTTCAACTCTTTCAAATTTGTAGCTGAATACAAGCATGCCTTATTCAGTCTGGCGTCAGGTATTCCCTCTATAAAATATGAGATTATGCTTCTATCCTCCAATTCAATTTGCTTGCCAATTTGAATTAAATTGTAAAGATACTCGGTCAAAGTTTCTTTGCCTTGCTTGCGACGGTTCTTTAAAATATTGTGCACATCAGCTGAGCATAATTGTTTCCCAAATTCCGAGACTAATTCCGACTTGAGATCTTTCCATTTACGCACACCAGTTAAACTTTTGACAAACAACCTAGCTGCTCCTGTTAACAACTGCTTTGCATACACAAATTTTTGCAATTGATTCCAACCTACTGTATCTGCTACGTCTTCAAATTCTGATATCCAGTGATTAACGTCTTGGGAATCAGAACCCGAAAATGGAGACAGACTTTCTTGTATATCTCTCAACGTAAAATGTGTATTACCTCTTGGTTGGTTTACAGATTCATAATCGCTTTCATTTCCATCAAGATTTTGCCCTTCAGATACTTTTAATAAATTGAAGTGTTGTAGTACCCTCTGCTGTAAATCTGATTTTCTACCTTCTATACACAAACCTGCTTCTAACAATATTTCTTTCAGGCCATCGACTGATTGTTTCATAACAGTATCGAAATCCATCTTAAAATATTTTTACGTTCTTTTTCTACTTTATAAGCTTCTATTACACTTTTATCTGTTTGCGTATTTCGATCGATTAGCTTCTCCGCCAACTTAGCCTTTTCTCACCAACTTAGCTATTTTATAGACTTAGCCTTTTCCTCGCCAACTTAGCTATTTTGTAGACTTAGCCTTTTTATCGCCAACTTAGCTATTTTGTAGACTTAGCCTTTTTCTCGCCAACTTAGCCTCTCTGCTGCACCGGCAACACGTTCTCTTGATGTAATTCTTCTTCTTCTTGGGACGCTTTGGATTGCCGCCTCTCTTTCGTCTATGCCGAATACCACTGCCAATTATTCTCGAATTTTCGTTTTCAGCTCCGTTTTGTAGCTTGCTTCTGCCTGCGCCTGTATTGACCACCAATGCTTCTGTGTACGTCTCTGTTGGACGTAGATTCTGCTTCTCCTCCACTCCTGCTGACCACCAATGTCAACTACTGACCAGAACTCCGCTTTCTCACCGCTTCTGTAGATCTCGTTGCCTTTTGTCTCTGCGCCCTTCAACCGTCTATGACGAATTTCAACGCTCGCCAACCTTCAACGACGATGCTACTTTACTCTTTGATGCCGACGCTCTGCTTCTATTGGCTAGCCATTGACCACCTATGTCAACCAGCGAGCACTTTCACCTCTGTCCAACTCTGGGTCGATCGTCTTCATCCACTTTGTCACTTCCACGTAGCCATCAACTTTATTTTCCGATGCGCATTTGTTTAATTCTGCTGCGCACTTTTTCTTCGCGTCTGTCTGGCGCCTTCAAAGTTCTTGGTATTTCACTTAACGTTTGGACGAGCCCCCAATTTGTGGGATGGGGAATGCGATGGGGGATGTTATTCCATTTAGACACTCTCCAGATTTCACCAACAAATAATATAATTGTTTATTTTAACGAATATTAAACTTAAAAGTGAATTACAAATGTAGAACTTAAAGTGTACGTGTGACTTCTTCGGCTTGCTGCAATCGACTCCTCCCACTTAGGTGTACATACAAATAGCAATGAAATGAAAATGGAACATAGGGATGCAAACTTAACTTAAATGAACATAGCCCTTAGCACCTATATTCCTATTCCTACATAAATGCGCAAAGCTTAACAAAACAAGTAAGACCGTTGCAGTCGAGTAGCCCGACTTCAATATACCCTGTACAATTGACAACGAGAGCGTAAGTTAAAGTCGGCTCTAACCGACTTCGATAAACCCGTTACTCATGAAAAACATGTTTAACAGTGCTCCTGCTTTCCTTAGGGTGACCATCCTAAAAGTATGCAAAAATTTTTTAGGGTGGGTGGGGTGGTAGCGGGGGGGCTTGGTTCGCATTTTTGCTCATAACTGCTGAACCGTTCATCCGATTTTTATCATTTCTTCGGCAAATCGATTCATTTTGCTAATTACTAACGTCGAATCGTCTATCTTCAAAACTGTGGGAGATATAACGTTTTTTCCAAATTGCGGGGGCGGGAGGGGGCGTGGCCAAAATTTGAAACAAACTTGATCAGCGTACAGATAAAAGAAGCATTTGTCCCATAGATGTCAAACCTCCATCTCTTCCCATCTCTGAGATCGACGCGTTCATACAGACAGACGGACGGACAGACGGACATGGCTAAGTCGACTCGGCTGTTGATGCTGATCAAGAATATATATACTTTATAGGGTCGGAAATGTTTCCTTCTCCCTCTTACATACATTTGCATGATCCCCTTTTACCCATTTTCAATGGGTACAGGGTATAAAAAGAAAATAGAGGGAAGCTAACTTCGGCTGAACCGAAGTTTATATACCATTGGAGCATGATATACGATATATGCATCAAAAAAGTTTATATCACTAGAACTACATTTTGGACCGATCGTTCCTATGGCAGCTATATGCTATAGTCATCCGATTTGAATCAAACTTGACAAAATTGTGTGGTAGTATATAATATTGATCTGTACAACGTTTGGGAGTGATAGCATTGAAAACAAAAAAGTTTTTTTACGAAGACTTTTTTCCAGATCTATCTTTTGTATGGCAGCTATACTATATAGTTGTCCGATTTTGATAAATCTCGACGAAATTATGTGAAATCATAAAAAACTTATAAATCCTAGAGTTGGGAGCGATAGCACTGAAAACAAAAAAAAAGCATTGAAAACAGAAAAGTTTCTCACTAAAATTACTTTTTCAACCGATCGTTCCTATGGCAGCTATATGCTATAGTCATCCGATCCGGCCGGTTCCGACAAATGTGCAGCGTATTTATACCAAAAGACTTCGTGCAAAGTTTGGTTGAGATAGCTTTAAAACTGACGGAGGAGATAGCATAGAAACAGACGGACAGACGGACATGGCTATATCAACTCAGCTTGTCATGCTGATCAAGAATATATATACTTTATGTGGTTGGAGATGTTTTCTTCTGTGCGTTACAAACATCCGGACAATTTTAATATACCCTCTCCAAGGGTATAATAAAGGAGTTTAGGTATTTGATAATTCATGTGCAGATGTACATATTCGGTGTTTCTGAGACTTGGTTCGCATCTAATGTGTGCGATTCGTTAATTTCATGTGACAATTTTGATTTGTTTCGTTCTGATCGTGTAGGACCTGCGGGGGGAGTTGCAATATATGTCAACAAGAAACTTAATGCAAAATTAATATGTAAGCAACCAGAGGGTAGTGCTTCAGAATGGATATTTATGCAACTCTCCAATAATTGTGGTGGATGCAAAGTTTTATTAGGCTGTAACTACAGACCACATCAAAACACAGAGTTTACTGACATAACAGACTTAGTCTCTACAATTTCCTTGACATATTCTGAAATTATTCTTACTGGAGACCTAAGTAGTGACATTCTTCGTGAAAGTCATCTTCAAGACAATATGGAATCTATTGGACTAAAACTTGTAAATGCATCAGCTGCAACACATTTAACTAGTACCTGTGATACACTATAAGACGTATTTTTCGTAAACAATCTAGAAGAAATTCTACTGTATGACCAAATTGCTATGCCAGTATTCTCCAAAAATAACCTAATTTTCCTGACCTACAATATAAAACTTGACTACAGTGACTATGAGATAGAATATAGGGATTTTAAGAATATTGACTATGAGAAATTATATGATGACTTTACCTCGTGCAATTGGAATTCGATTTATAATCATCCTACAATTGACTCCCAGCTTGACTTTAACAGTACAACATTAAGTTCCTTTATGATCGCACAGTTCCGCTCAAACGCAAATTGTGTAGACATACTGATAAACCATGGTTTAATAATAACATAACGAAACACATTAATCTTCTCGATGATGCCTTTTGTAAATGGAAACGCTTTAAAACAGAAAACCTACGAATGCGATATAAAAATCTAAGAAAGATGGAACAAAAATTAATAATTTCCTTTAAACGTCAGTATATCCACAGCAAACTTCATTATGCAACCTCCAATAGACAAACATGGAACTATTCGAAGAATTTGGGAGTTGGCAAACCTATATTCTCCACAAGAATTAATGTTGACCCAGATGAACTAAACAGAACAGGTTTGTACATTCACCAGTACCTGAAATTACGTGTAATATGTACCTTAACAGTCTTCCCTTTGAAAAATGTGATCAAATTTTAGCTTTTCTTGCGTTAGTCAGTGTGATGTTTTGGCAAGCGCAGCACAATTTCTTGGGATAGTTTTTGCATTCAATTTGACTCATTTTTGACTCTTGCACCTCCTTTTAATTAAGTCGGATGCTACTGGACTGGATGACATTAACTCAAAGTTCGTAAAAATAATTCTTTCAAAAATGTTGAACCTATATTTTGAATACCACCTTAACCACCTCAAAATTTCCGAACTCTTGGAAATAAGCCGAGGTTGTTCCATTGCCCAAATCCATTAATGAGTAAAGGCCAATATCTATACTTCCGATCTTATCTAAAATATTTGAGCATCTGATGGCAAAACAAATTAATGAATTCATGACTTCAAATAATCTTTTCAATAACAATCAGTCAGGTTTCAGAAAACACAGAAGTTGCATCACAGCAATTCTAAAAATAACGGAAGACATTCGAAAACAAATTGACAATAGAAATTTATCATTATTGACTCTACTTGATTACTGTAAAGCATTCGACACAGTTAACCACGATGTATTGTGCACTAAACTTAACCGAATGTAAATGTTCTTAAGCACCGCTGCAGACCGTCTAAAATCCCATTTAAGTAATCGACAACAACTGGTAGCTACAAGTACGGCTTCCTCATCGTTTTTGACCCTTAAACGTGGTGTGCCCCACGGATCGACTCTCGGGCCCTTATTATTCTCTGTTTATGTCAATGACTTGTCGTCAGTCTTGTCTAATTGTGAAGTCATATGTATGCTGATGATGTTCAACTGTATGTTTCTCGTCCCATGTCGAAGTTTAATGAATATGTACAAATATGTAATTTATGTAGCGAGGCTGCAAGCCGGTCCTGAACCGAACCCCCTAGAACCGGTTTGGTTCGGGTTTTTTGAGTCCGACGAACCGGACCATGAACCGAACTCCTAATATTATTGACTTCTCGAACCTGAACCTGAACCCGAACCGGACCGCTTTTTTCAAAAAATTAGGTTCGGTTCAACACTTATGTATTTCGTCCAACGACATTTACAGTGAAATACATAAATTGCTTGTAATCTAACTGCTCTCATTCAATAAGTTCTCCAATCCTGCGACATTTCTCTAAGTCTGATTTATACTATCAACGTCGATAATGAAGCGAATTTGTATCGAGAAGAGAACTTTTGAATGACAACAGCAGAGCAGAACAGGAATGTAACTATGTACATCAAAAGCATTTCTGGATGTGGACTGTGACCAAGTTACCTCAATAGATTTCTTGGAGAACATAATATATAAGATCCCTTTTAAACCCATAATTAAAGATTAATGAATTCGGAGTTCTTTAAAGAAGCTCAACCTTAAATCTGTTGAATTGAAACTGCTGATTCACAATTACTACCAAGTGATTTTAATTCCGCTGGCTTTTCATTTCGAGCAATTGTTCTGAAATCGTTTGTTTATTGCTATAATGTTCGATTAACGTTCTTTTATTATAAGCTCAGTGCCAATGTTGGCTGCAGTGCTCTTAGACCCAAGTTTTTCAACATTGTTAACTTCTGCTAAAGCTCTACAAAGAAATTTTTAATAAAAGCTTTCAAAATTCACCTTTAAATAAGTTGGAAATTGCAAATAAGAGAAGTTTATAAAAGTCATAGAAAGCAATGATCTAATATCAAATATAAAATCTGTTAATTATGTAATAGATTCCTTCGACAATTGTCCAAGACAACATAATCGACAAATGTTTCAAAATTCTTGAAAGGTCATTGGCAAATTGGGATTGCCTTCACTATACTTGCTGTTCCAGCAACTCAGGTATCAGTTGAACGAGACTTTTCAACACTTAAGTTTGATTGTTCTGTTCTAAGAGCTAGTAAAGCTAGAAAGATATTATGCAGCTCATAGAAGATATAATGCTTATTACCTTAAACTTAGCAGTTCTTAAAAGTTGTACATTTCAGCTTTTAAATTTGACAACAAAGTAACATTATTGAAATATAGAATACTAGCTGAACCCGCTGCGACTTCGTCCGCGTGCAAGTTTTGAAAAAAGCGTAGTAAGTAGAAAAAATTGTATAGCTCTTTGAACACTAAGTTTGTATTTAATCTATTTGTTAAAACGCAAAATTCTTTTTAATATCATTGGCTTCATTTGTTTAATTTTTGGACAGTTTCGAGTTTACGGTTGATTGAAATAAATCAATCTGGCCATCAATATTACGCTGGCTCTATGTATGTCTCGCTACGTTTGCACATATCTTCAAAATCTGGGAAAAGTGGATTAAGTAAGGCGTGGAAAATGCAGTGTGCTGATATTAAACTCTATCCCGTCGCGTCATAAGGGACACAACCAAATTTTCAAAATTTTTCCCTTCCTGTCTTGTGAATGCTGAACAGACTATAGTATATTCTTCTTCCTAAGGACTATGTAGTGAACTTAGTGTCAAGGGACATTTTATTTATAAGTGCGCACCTATATTCATATTCATTTGTTTAATATTAGATCTCCAGGATATTTTTTTCTGATCAATTTATGTAAATCAACACAGTATGAGGGTATGTAACTGTTTGAACATGTGTACCTATGTGTCTTTATTATGCGGCAATCAATACAGGGAAACTTCATTTCTTAAAAATAGAAAAAATAAGAAGCAAACTTAACTTTTATTTTTTAAAGGTGGAGTCCAACCGCTCCGGAGTCGGAGACTCCAGCATTTTCGGGAAGTCCGAACCGAACCCGAACCGGAGCAGGTTAATTTTTATCCGCTGAAACCTGAACCTGAACCGAAACAAAAAATCTAGTAGGCGTGCTTTCTGGTGCCTCTTTACATATAAATTCGAGCAGTTTTAATATAAAATTCAAGCGTTTTACGAAAATCGCTAGTGATTTCTGTGGCACCACCGATTATGTTCAAATTTAATTTTTTGATTGTGTTATATGTTTTATGATGCATTTTCAAACTATAAATATATTTTAAGTCAGATTCTCTTAAAATAAAATGCAAAATTTAGAAAAAATTTTTGCGCCAATCATAAATGTAACCTGACAACCCTTAGCGCTCGTTGGTAAAAAGATGGCGCCACCAAATGTTGAGAGCGCCAGCTGAGGTTAAGTTGCAAGTTGGATCGTCAACATTCGGTTGGTTTTGCAAACAATTATTGGAACGCTTATTTTAGTATTAAAACAAATAAAATATTTAATTCATTTGATGCAAACTATCCAGAAAAAGAATTTTGCTTACGTTTCCAAAATAATATTTGGTTATCAAAATTGTTTGGGTGGTTAATTTATCTAAACCTCCCATCAAAACACGAGAGATTTGAAACCAACCAAAAGAGATTTCTGTAACACCGAGAATTGGTTTTAGGTTGGAATTTGGTTGGAAGAGATTTCTGTGACACCGCTGATTAAGTTACCTTTTCTAACGAAACTTGTTTTCATGTCAGATGAATTGAATGACGTTACAGAAAACCCAAACACAAAGTTTTTATTTTGCTGATAAGATACAAATTGTTGGATTTGTGGACTGCTCAATTCAAACGCCAAAACTCGAATGGTTCTTTATTTTTCTTTTTTGTACAGCTTTGCTTCTTGGAGTTTCGTTTGCATGTGTGAGTGTGTAAGTGAGACAACAAGATATTGTTAGAGATGGCCGAGCCACTTATGCTACTTATGATACTTAAACTAACGGTTATTGCAAATAACTTAATACTATTCCTTAATACTACTACAGCTCGGCCGTCCTGACTTCTTAGGATCTCCTGATCCTACTTGACATGCTTCTTGTTACCATGCTTGACATTGTTTCTTTCTTATCATTTATATTTATAACATTACTTTTCTGTTTGACATTATTTTGTACATTTTTACAATTTTCTTCTAAGTTTATTTGATCATCTCGCTTTTACTTTTATTTTCTTCCATTTCTTCATTGTTTTCCTTAGATTCTTTAAGCTTTAACCACGGTTTCATATTACGAACTGCCCAAATTCCTTGGTAAGGCCTTTGTGATTGTTGAAATCTCTCAATGTCTTTTATGCACTCAGAAAAAAATGGCGTTCTAAAAGGTAGCACAAATTTCTTACTTTTATACCCGGTCCGTTCTCACTTTTTCCGTTCTAAAAACAAGCCCACGTTCTCAAAAATTTACCAAACGTTCTAAATCGACGAACAAATTAAGAAAACTCGTTCTTAAATTGTGTCTTGAAAAATGACCGACGCATATTTCATGATGATAATCACAGGGAAAAATGTATATAAAGTTTAACATGAATTATTGTTTGTTACACACATTTAATAATCAATAATCAGTTTCCCCCTGCACGTCTAAGATGTTGACAAATGTAAGCAAACCATCTTAGGTAACCTTTTAAAAAAAGTTTGTTTGTGTTAGCCCTTCAAGTGCTAGAATATAAACATATGGACCCACTAATCTAGTATAAATTTTTATTTTTATTTTCACAATACAATTTTTTTTTAACAATAAACTGATCGTTTTCAAATAAAAATTGTTTGACAAATTTTAATTGATTTCTACATTATAATAAAAAAAATAACATCTCATTTTAATTAAATTTTTATTAAATTTTTTTTTTAAATTGGTAAATAACATTTATATTTTCCTCTATGTCTAAAAATTTAAAAATAATATTTAACAACAGTTACGGTCCCTGGGATCAAAGACAACGAGAGTTTGATTTTGTTCATTAGTTAAATTTTTTTAATTTATCTAATTAATTGATTTTTTAATTTTATTTTAATTTGGAAAACATGATTTTTTTTTTATAAAAGTCCAAGTTAAAATAATTTGACTCGAGAAAGCAAAGCTTACTTTATCTGTAGCGCAATTCAGTTTGAAAACATATAAATTTTATATTGACCAAGTTTAAGAAAGCTAATATTGAAAACAAAAAAAAGGTGTGAGTGTAGCTAGCACACACGAGTCTTTGATGTGAAACATGATGCTTAGTTTAAGAGCTTATTTTCAAATCACAAGCTCTCTCAATGGTACATAATTCAGCAAGGGCACTCTTTCGAAAGAAGAAAATTAACGAGAAGTAGGAATCCAGAAAATCCCAAAAATCCAGATCCCATCCAGATCCAGCCAAGCTAGATCCCATTTATATCCCGACTAGATCCCACTCAGATTCTACGCTGATCCCACGTACATACCGCCCAGATCCTACCCAGATCCCACCCAGATCCTACCCAGATCCCACCCAGATCCCTTCCAGATACCACCCAGATCCCACCTAGATCCCGCCGAGATACCACACAGATCCCACCCGGTCCCACCCAGATCCTATCCAGATCCCACCCAGATCCCATAGATCCTCCCAGATCCACCAGATCCCGTCCCCTGAGATCCTCAAATACAGATACCAGTCCATCAGATACAGTAAATAGATCAAGTCACGTACAGATCATCATCACCCAATCTCGCATAGATCCCTCCCAGATCCCACCCAGATCCCGACCACATCCCACCCAGATCCCGCCCAGATCCCTACCAAATCCCACCCAGATCCTACCCAGATCCCACCCAGATCCCTTCCAGATACCACCCAGATCCCACCTAGATCCCGCCGAGATACCACACAGATCCCACCCGGTCCCACCCAGATCCTATCCAGATCCCACCCAGATCTCGCATAGATCCCTCCCAGATCCCACCCAGATCCCGACCACATCCCACCCAGATCCCGCCCAGATCCCTACCAAATCCCACCCAGATCCTACCCACCCAGATCCTACCCAGATCCCGCCCAGATCCCATTCAGATTCCACCCAGATCCCTTCCAGATCCCTTCGGATAAGCGGTTGAAGCTGTGGGCTCTTACAAATGTTAGTGAATGAATCGTGCTTAGGCTAAAATTACACTTTCAATTAATACAGACATACATATTTCGCCGCACTATAATTTTGAGACGGCTATGCACCTTCTATGTATTCCGTAAAAATTAAAACTATCAATTAAGTCGCAGAGACAATATATCTCTGTACATATGTACACAATTGATTCGCATACCAAATAACAATTATATGTATGTATGTATGCATATTGAATCGCATACTACACTTATGATGAGCGAGAGTCTCACTCTAAAGAGAGCGCCTTACCGGCGAGAGCGGCCAAGCCATCTAGCCTGCAAGAGAGAGTGAGATAGCATGCTGCTATTGCATCACAAACAAACAAAAATGCCAAATTTCGCGGGCAAATTTACCGCTATGTGGCAGATGAGTGCAAACGAAGCACAGTGGGGAAAACCTATAGTTTTATGGAATAAAAATAATTTCTGTTTGATTAACAAAAAAATAATTTAGTTAATCTGAATTATCGATATACATATTAACCAAAGAATGCAAGTTAAATAGATTAAGTTTATAATTATAAACAATCAGACGAATTTAAGGTACTAAATTAACTATACCATATTAATAAACAACGAATTGATATATAAGACCTTGTTATTTACCTAAGCGTGGTCATTGTTAATTTATAAGAATGCAAAAATTTAAAATAATCAAATTTAAGTATTGAATCTCATTTTTCGCTTCGTACTCCCACTGTGCGCAGATCAATTAGGCGGCTTGGCTCTTCAAGCTCACATTGTGTTAAGCCTTTGATGTGAGAGGACGTGTATAATTTTACTTCCAACAAAACGCGTACGCTATGCCCCAAAAAAAAAGTGTGATGTCTAAAATGAGTGTTGAAAATAAAAAATGTGTGGCAGAGGACGTCCCTGTCGATATTGTGTTGCTCGAAGACGCTGCCACCGAAAATACAGCCAGTGACGCCATTGAGGAAGAAGACGACGTTAAGCTAAAACGCTTCCTAAAAAAAAATTTCTCTCTCCGAAGTTTATCAATATTTAAAAGGTAAGTAAGTGTGCTTAAATCCAAAGTTTAGAAATCAGTTTGAGTGAATTTTTAACATTGTACGGACACACATTCAAGGCTACGGCGCGCCGCATGTATAAGAATGTATGTATGTATAAGTGTTTGCAGCTGTAAAGACATATAAAAGTGCGTAGTAAATGTTTGCATAGACATACATACATACATATGTACATATACATATATAGGAATTGTGGCTTAAGTTTAGCAAAATTATGTACATTCATATATGTATGTGTGTATGTAGCAGTAAATACAGAAAAAATTGCGCAGTGTCCGTTTGCATAAAAATGCAAACATTTGTTCATATTTTGTAATTGTAGCGCTTGGCAAAATTATGTACATATGTATATGTGTGTGTTGCGTTGAAAACAGACAAAAGTGCGTATTGCATGTTTTCATAGACATGCATTAAAATGAACATACATATATGTA
Source organism: Lordiphosa stackelbergi (assembly GCA_018904235.1). Lineage (NCBI taxonomy): Eukaryota > Metazoa > Arthropoda > Insecta > Diptera > Drosophilidae > Lordiphosa > Lordiphosa stackelbergi. The sequence goes on along the minus strand of JAEIFU010001179.1, from coordinate 5,217 downwards.
TGTATATTTACGTATATCAACTGTTGAAAATGATTGTTAAAATTATGTTCACATAAATATATATATATGTAAGTATATGTATATTTTCAGTTTAGCCAGTGTGTTCTCTAGAACTAGAAAAAAGCGAAAAAGAATGATCGAAACAAAAATGCTCTTGAATCCGTGTCGATTTATCCGTGAATGTCCGATTGTCAGTCCGTTTGTTTGCACATTGCCGGCATAGCCGCATTCAAAATGGCCCATATGTGACAAACCCATTCAGTTAGATGTATCAAACGTATTCGATTTCCAATTAATATTAATTTTTCAGATGCCCGTGTCACATATAAGAGTTTGGAGTTTATTAAAGCGGAAGACATTAAGGAAGCAATCCCTCCATTAGGACTACGTGTCGAGTTCCGTGAGAAACTTTTCATGTGGAAAAAAGAAGAGGTAAGTTTCTTGCAGCCAGTGTAAATTTTTACTTATAAATAAAAACATTTTGTTTACATAGTTTGGAGTCGAGGAAGATACCTTGTCGGTGCCGACCAGGGTTACGGACTGGTTGCAGCGCAATCCCGTTGCATGTATGTCCCCAACAACAAGTTATTCAGCTACTGGAAAAGTACTTAATAAGGTATGTACAAAAATCAAATTCATACCTTTTAGTTAGATTAATATAATATTTGTTAAAGGACTTGAAAGAGCTAATAGCAGAGTCGGTAAAAGGAAAAGCTCTACTTGAACTCTCCAATGAAAATCAAATGCTTACGAGCCATCATAGAAACGACTTGGTAGACATTATCATTGAAGAAATCATTCGAGTAAATGCTGTGCTAAAAGCACAAGACTTCACAGATTTGTTTAATGAAATCTGTTGTATATTTCCTCAAGAGTGTCACCTCAAGGTAAATTTATATGTTTGTGTCGTATATTATTTTTAATTAAAACAATTTCCATTAATATTATAAAACCTTTAATCACGTACTTTTTTTCTTTGCCAGGATTTCTACTACATTCCGAGAAAGGGTAAAAACAATGCTGGTGGAAAGCTCTTTGGCAGGTACAAGAATAAGGCTTGCAAGAGACGCAAGTCAAACATACCTGGTTCCGAGATAGGCAACCAAACGTCGACTTCTACCTCAATAGCTTCCTCTCAGCAAGTTGACGTAGATCCTACGATTGCAGCTGCATACAAAACGTCTCTAAAAAGAGACGGTGCCGATTGGAGTGACGTCATAGACAAATGGAAGATGACGTACCATGCGCGCCAAAACGACTTGAAGAATATGGGAAGTCTCGAATTTCTTGCCGCTTGGCCTAAACTTTCCCATCCGAAAGCACCAGAACTGGTAATATTTCTTAATAAGTACCACTTTATTGCTCCTTATTTACATTTATCTTTTCAGATAAATATTGATTTCGCATTTATGTACCCATCTAAGGGTAACTCGCTGCTGGCAAAATGGGACATTTTTAAGCAAAAAATTGTCAAATATTATGAAAACAATCTTCATAATACCTATTGCAAGCAGTCGTACCGCAGCATTCTCTCATCTACAAATATAGGTTGGTTTTCATTAATTGTACATTTTGCTACTTAAATATGTCTCTTTACTGTTTTATCCAAACTAATTAAGTATTTTGTATGATTCTGTTATTGTACTAAAAGGTTTGGCTACCTTTATGTCTCTTGATTTGCTATAAATATAAGCAATTAGCCTAATTTTCGGTTTCCCATTAATATTCTGCTTTGATTTGATTTGTTTTAATTTCATCATTATGATTTAATTTTTTACAGATGCTCAAGACTATGTATATACAATACTGCTTAATGCTGTCTTACCATCAGCATATCGATTTAAAGATGATACTGGAAAGCGAAACAAGAAAGTTACGATTGTCGACGCACAGGAGAGTCTTGTCTTACGGCTAAAAACTATCAGCGACTACAAAAGACAAATAAGAGCGGTTGTTAACAAGTACTATTCATCCGGTTTAACAGTACAACCATTTCTCATCGTCGAAGGTCTATCTGAGACCGACATAAAAGGGTATTATGTATTTTTTAATAACACCTTGTTAAAAATGGGGTCTTTTGTTGAAGCCGTGGACTTGTGCTTTAAGATTTTTCAGGTGCTTGCATTAAAATATCCAGAAGCTTGCAGCTGCGTGTGGCTTTTCTTGCAAAAGTATTTCTTTAATATAAACACTCAATTTGATAATAAGTCAGCAAATGTAACATCTCTCGTCAATGAGTTAAGCGCTAACTAAAAGCCACAAAATGTATAAATGCTTTAAGTGCCTGAAAACTTTTAAAGAACCAAATCTTCTCATAATACATTTCAAAAGAGACCATTTATTAACAACAAAATTTTTAAAAGTTCAATGTGTTCAACAAAAATGTAATCAAACGTTTACCAATTTTCGATATTTTCGAATGCATTTGGAAAAAGTTCATTATGTTAAGCAAAATGATTTAGAAGTCGCTGAGATAGCAGAAACATCCATATCAGACATATGTAATAATTCTACTATAGTTGCCCAAGATAGTATTACATGTTCGATTTTGGATGAAGACAGTAATTTAGAAATAATAAGTAATTTACAAAAACAAGTTCTATGTTTATCTTTAAGTTTATATCAAAACAGCTCGATGCCTCGGAAACGAGTTATAGAAATTCAAGGTATGATTTCCTCATTAATGTCTTCAGTATCAGCTGCAATAGAAGCTAGTTTGAATACTACCGAAATTTCAGAAGATTTTCAATCTATATTAGATTTTTGCAAAAACCCTTTTATTTCTATTAAAACAGAATACAGACTTTTCAAGGTTTTAAAAGAACTGAGTTTATATCAAGATCCAAAATGCTTTTTGATTTGCGAAAAGATTTCAGAAGTAGTAATTCAAGGTAATCCTACGTTAGCACCAAAGTCTGCCAATATCTGCGTAATGCCACTGAAGTTTATTTTCAAATCAGTTTTTGAAATTCCGAATCTTTTAAATAGGACTTTAGAAAATACGGAAAGATTCATGAACAGCAGCGCCTTTGACAATTTAGCAAGTGGTGAAATTTTCAAAGAAAGACTAAAACAGTTTAAGTTTAAATTGGTTGTTCCTTATATTATTTATTTTGACGACTTTCAAGTAAATAATCCACTTGGCAGCCACAAAACTCCCATTTGTGGTTCATATATAAATTTTCCCACTATGCCACAGTATCTTTTATCTAAATTAGAGTACATTTTTTCTGCAGCATTTATGATGGCATCCGACTTGAAAGCACTTGGTAATGAGACATCTTTTTATTATTTAGTGGAACAGCTAAAAGAGTTAGAAGAGGGTATTGATATTATTACCGAAGGAGGAATTCGCAAAGTCCATTTTGTTTTAGGTTTAGTTGTAGGTGACAATTTAGCCCTAAATAGTATATTGGGCTATGTTCAGTCTTTTAATTCTAAAAGATACTGCCGGGCTTGCACACGAACTAAACCTGAAATGCAATGCGATGCAGTGGAATATGTGGATTGCTTAAGAAATAAAACTAACTACCTACAAGACTTGAAGTTGAATAATTTCAAGGAAACAGGAATAAAAAGCAGATGCGTATTTGAAAATATTCCTAGCTTCAATACCACTGATAATTTTTCTTTTGATATTATGCACGATATTTACGAGGGTGTTTGCGAATATGATGTCTGTAATGTGTTATTGGCTCTAATTAAAGATAAAGTTATTACATTGGAAGATATTAATGGAAGAAAATCTCTTTTTCAATATGGAGAAATCGAAATTGGGAATACTTCAGTCGATTTAGACTACTCAAGACTTAATTTTAATTTAAGTATGTCAGCAAGTGAAACGATTTGTTTTGTTCATTTTTTAACGTTAATGATTGGAGATTTAATTCCTGTCAGCAATCAGCATTGGATAGTCTTAACAACTCTTTTGCAAATCATTGATATTATCTCAAAATCTCACTTTGAAAACGAAGATTTGAATCAGTTAGAGCTTCTTGTTGAAGAACACCATAAAAAGTATTCTGAATTATACGGCTCTTTGAAACCTAAGCATCATTTTCTAGTGCATTATGCAACGGCAATTAGAAAATGTGGCCCTCTGAAGTACTTATGGAGTATGCGCTTTGAGGGAAAGCACAGAATTGCCAAAATGTATTTCAATAACACCATGTCTCGAGTAAATCCATCCTGGTCTATAGCTATAAAGGCTGGCCTACAATTTTCCAGTTTTTTATTGAATCATAAAAATGGGTTTGAGCCGGCATTATATTATGAGTCTTCACAGGTTGTCAATTTAAACAAAGAAATATATTTTAATAAAATTAACAAAATCCATGGCATTAATTTCGAGAATTGTGAACTTTGTGAGGAAATATTTTTTAAAGGAACTAAATATAAGACTAACTATTATCTAGCTTCAAATCTAAGAACTATTGAGTTATACAAAATTAAGAATTTTATAATTTTAAATGATAATGTTTATGTACTTTGCTACCAAATTGTTGTTAAGAGGTTTGATCATCACTTGCAAGCGTACGAAGTTGGCCAACCATATGATAGTCTTTATATAAAAACATTTGATGAATTTGTAAGCTATCCTTTTCATGTTTATCCTATGAATAATGGGAAAATGTACTTTAGAATTAAATATATTTAACTTTTTTTAATAAAATAAATACAATTACAAAAATATATATGCAAAGTGACTTTATTCATTCTCAAAATCGGACCATTCTGTTCTCAAATACTGTTCTTGAAATGATCCAAAAGCGTTCTTAAACTGGTATAAAAAAGTTCAAAAAATGAGAACGGAATGTGCTTAAAAGCGTTCTAAAAGTGAACCCGAATCGTTCATATATTTATCCCAAAATGTTCTTGTAGTGTTCTAGGATTAAGAACAAAACGTTCCATTATTGAGCCCGAAATGTTCTGAGATATTAACCAGATCGGTCTTCATCCGTTCCAAAAGCAAGAACGGAGAGTTCTTAGAAGTGTTCTAGTATTGGGAACAAAGTGTTCCATTATTGAGCCCAAAACGGTCTTCATCCGTTACTAAACTAAGAACGGAGAGTTCTTAAAATAAGAAAATCGGTCTCAAAAAATGCGTTCTATTATTAAGACCGTCGTTCTCGGTATAAGAAAAAACGGACTTACCCTACTATTGAGAACGAAAATACGCGTTTTGGTACATTTAGAACGGATTTTTTTTCTGAGTGT